>VWZD01004633.1:0-31465 GCA_013396695.1 Sakesphorus luctuosus
CCACCACTGAGGGGGCTGGGGGTACACAAGGAATTGGGATGGGCACAGCCGGAATTGCTGACCCCAACTGTCCAGAGGGTTTTCCCACACCATATAGCCTGATGATCAGCATATAAAACTTAGAGAAGAAGAAGGAAGGAGGGTATGTTTGTAATGATCATGTTGGTCTTCCCAAGTCCTGGGTAGGCGTGACAGAGCCTGGTTTTTCTGGAGGTAGCTGAACACCTGCCTGCCCATGGGAAGTGGTGAATGGATTCCTAGTTTCATTTTGCTGTAAATGTGACCTTTACCTAATAAGCTCTCTTTATCTTAACTCATGAGTCTTCATATTTTTACTTTTTTGATTGTCTCCTCCATCCTCATTGGGGAAAGTAAGTGAGTGGTTGTGTGGGACTTCCTTGATGGCTGCAGTTAAACCATAACACTTCGTATTAACAAACAAATGGGGTAAAATTATATAGTTCATTACTGTTTGTTTTGGTTGATTTTTTTTTTGGTTGGTTGGTTGGTGGAGGTGTTTTTAATCCAGGTCAAATATGATTGTAATCAGCTAACAAATACAACTGTGGAAAGGCTGACCTCTCTTTCATCCTCTAGTAAGACTATTGTAATATTTTCGTATAGTCTGCTATTATATTAGTTAACCTTTTAAGTGTTTCTCTTGAATTTGAGATGTAACTTTAACTATTTCTTAAATGTTGTCATAGTCTGTATAAACTATTCATAAAAATTTCATGCCATATATGTACTTTTATTTATTTTGGATAGTTATATTTCTCTAGTTTTTTGTAGGATTTCTGTTCAAATGGAGCAGTTTGCTGAGCAACTGGACAGTGCTGGCTAGTGTTTTTTCCCCCAGCTTTATCATTCACTCACACCGTTTCTTTTGAACACTGCTATCTCCTTTTAAATAGTTGGTGGGTTTTTTTCATGTGCTTCTGTTGTTGCAATCCATATTTCTCATTTAATCTCCTCTATTGTAACATTGTCTTGTCTTTCTTCCAGCATCTCGCTTCATTGCTTTCTGCATTTTGGGAAAATCTTAAATTTTTATCAAGCCCAAACAGGAGCTGATCTGAATCAGAACCATCTTTTCCCACTTGGTAACTACAATTATCACTGTCCTTTTTTCCCACTGTAGTGTTTTTACAAACCATCCAATCTTACATTGCATCCAATATTGTACCTTCATGGCAGCTGCTGTTAACTGCTGCCCCACAATGCTCATATTCTTCCTGTCCCTCTGTTTTTGGTTAGACACTTTTGTTTGTCACTCTGCTGCCCAAACTTGCCAAAGAAAAAGAAAAGGGATCTTTTGTTGCATCTGTACTCTTAAATAAACCAAAACAGTCAAGTGACATGAGTCATCTTTAAGTTCATGTCCACACTGGTTACAGCTAACACTATCTAAAGCAGACTGGCCACATCCATATCACCTACCACTCCTCTCAGGACTGATACACATGTGACATGGAGACAGAATAATTTTTTTTCTCTTTTCCAGCTTCAAGTATACTACCAGAGTTAAGGTGCAGCATACAAGAAAAATGATTTTAAGACAAGGACCGGTGTATTTGCGGATATGGGTGGAGATGGGGCGGCAGCAAATGTAAAGGCTTCTAGGACAGAATTGGATGGCTACAGAGGGAGCCAAATCTAGCACATGGACTAAATTTAGCGTGATTTCATTCCTCATCACAAGTTTGAACTGGAAATGTTCTGGCACAGCCAAGTGGAAAGCACCCAAGTGGGGAAAGAGATGATCAGGACTTCAGCAGCCTAGGAAGTAAGGGACTGAACCCATGAGCTCCCTTCTTGGCCTGCTTTTGTTTTGCTCTGTAACCAGCACTCTTGTCAGGCTGCTCATTTGGACTCTTGGTTCAAAGTAGAAAATTACTATTTCTTAAAGATGTCACTCATTAGTGGGCTACAAGTACAGCATCCCTCTCAGTGCTCTTTCTCTCCCTGGACCCACTTCTGTTTTCCCTATGCAGTGACCCAGCATCTGCCCAGCAGCAAAGAATATCCAGACTATTTCTTAGACATGCTTTCTGGTAACATTCAAAACTTAAACTGAGGTTTATCACCATCTTACAGGAAGTGCCAGATCTTCTGTTTCCAAAATGAACTAGGAATATGTATGAAACAATACAATCCACTCTTTCTCCCCAAATGCTTGCCTTTACAATTCAGGATAATATGTTCTGGAAGAGACACTTGTTTTTATATTATTTTTTTCATGCTGATTTTACCTTCTTTGTTTAGTATACAGAATAATTTTGAGGCATTCTGCAGAATAAAATTCTCACTATTTAATGTTGACACTTTCAGAACTATGTATATTCAGCTCTCAACATCTTTACCATCAGCGTGAAACATCTTGAATCTACTTGTGAGTTTGAGTCTCCTGGCTTTACTAGAATTACTAGGTGGGCTATAGGGTCTATAAGACATTTTTGCAGGGTGATCACATGAAAATGACTGTGTTGAATATTTTCATTCTTGAAATTCAGAAAATTGAAACAATTGTTATATATCCTCGTTAGTTTTAGTTTTCAATTTCTTGACCTTAAGTACAGATTATTGCAGCTGCAACAATGCAGTTGTCTTTGCTGTATTTGTTGTAGTCACTCCTTTAACTTGGGAAATGTATGATTTAAGTAGAAGGTAGGAAATTAGTTATTGTCATTAACCCAAAATGTTCAATATGTCCACTGATTACATTGTGGAGATGAAGAGCTTCAGTGTTTATTTACATGTTAATTTTGCTTTATTTTTCCACTCAGTCCAGGGTCATATTTTAATGTCCAATGTGAGCTTAACAAAATCAAATTCATTACTTAGAAGCTTAATTACCCAAAATTGTTTCCTATGTACCTTTTATCATGGTATTCAAAAAAAATGTTATTTTATCCCAAACATAAGCACCTCTTGTCTGTGCTTCTCTGAAAAGCAAGGGCAGAAAAGAGAAGTACACTGTTCCTTCAGTATGAAAACATTTATTAATCTGACCAACATCAAGAGGATAAAGAAAATATTTTCAAAACATTTTTAACTTTATTGCCAACATGACCTGAAAATCATAAAAATGAAGAGACCCACCTATTTTCTCCTTTCCCTCTTGTTATCATTTTGAGGCCTGCGTTGCTGCAGCAAAACAAAAGGCATCACCTATAATCTGTTCTTGAAAATGTCTCTCAGTGTTTTTCAAGGTTTAGCAGGTGTTTCATTGTGTTGTAGGTGTCCTTCTTGAAGTTCAGCTATGTGACACTACTACAAAGTACTGTATGGAAGGGGCTCAGGATCAGAAATAAAATGCTATTAAATTAAATGCTGCCTGTGTAATTAGCCTGCAGGTAATTTATTTTATTGAAGCTGATTTTCTTTAATATTAAATTTTTCTGAACCAGGTTCTGTCACAGATGCCCCCAAAGGCAAAATCTCTCCTGGTAGAAAAACAGCAGTATCTGTGAAGTTTGACCACATTCTGACAGTCATAGCACACAGATCACCATGAATAAATAAAGAAGCTGTAGTTCCCTCTTCATGAAAATTCCTTTTTCCTTTCATGAGGTGAATAAGTTCTAATCCATTTAATTATTAAAATTGTCCTGCGTTTGATTTGCAGTTTCTGCTCAAGTCCTTTTCTTTATAACTAGATCCAATCAGTTGAGAAGAAAATGTGCAGAAGGTAATATATTGCAAAGCCTATTTCTAAAGAGACTTGGAATGTGAATTCACTGGATACAGTTCCTCAGTGTCTGGGAAAATTACTTTCTAATTTTAAGAATGAAAATCAAGCCCAAAAACTGCAAACAGTGCTGGCATAGTCTTTATGTTAGTAAGTATATATTTTACACAGTTTGCAGCCACAGCTTTTATCAGATTTCAAAGAATTTGTGGTTTTATACTGTGTAATCATCAGATTAAGCTGTTTCTCTTAAATTTGTCTAAAAACCAGAGGTCTAACTGCATAGAGCTGATGGGGGTTACAGCTAGTATGGCTCTAATTTATTTTCTGATGTTTAGCACACTTCTTTTTTTTTTTTTTNTGCCTCCTGGGACGTGTTAATGTGAGTTGACTGCTGACAGGAAGTGGTGCTTGTGGGAAGTTCCTCCAATAAGTCATTCCTGTACAACTGATTTTTTTTTTTCCCCCTTTCTTTTCCCCAGATTCTCTCTACATCAAAATGTGATGATAACTAGATCTGTCTAAACTCCCTTAGCAACCTTCCTCACTGTATCAGTCTTCATCTCTATACTGGGGTAAGGCCTTTTCAGAAAGACCAAGTCACGGACATGGAGTGTGTTTTTCTCCATGTAAAAATACCATTTTAATGAGATCTAAATTTGAAACTCATACAGTAATTAAAAAACTATGATCATATGCTAAGAGAATTTGTACATACACAAAATAAGTCAGAGGTATGAATACTTGCCATTAAAAGCAGATTTTACTCCATACATCATTTATCATGTTCTCATACTTAACAGTTACACTTTTTTAAGAATTCCAGAAGACAGCCAACACGGGAATTATCATATATTATCCAGTTTCCATTGAAAGGAAGATCAGGAAGTCCCCAAGATGTGTTCTCTGCACAATGGGATCAGCCAGTGAGAAAGTTAATCATCATTAATTGGTTATTACCAATCATGGGAATAGTCATTTGGGATTAATTAGTGTCACCTACAGTACAGTGTAAGAGAGAAAGGGAGAGATCAGTCTCTGAACAATAGATTTAGTGTCAAACGCATCACATTTTCATTATAAACCATTAAGTCTATAGATTGATGAGACAATTTTCTTTGGTGTTGAAAACTGATAAGCACTAAATTCTAGTAATTGATTGGAATGATTTTAGGGAAAAGCTTATAAGCTCTGAAACTTTTTTTGTTGTTGTTTAATTTTGTCTGTTGTCAGTATGGCCTAAGACTATTAATCTTTGTAGTAAGCTACAATACTACTCTCTTACCTTATTGAAAATATTTTGGCTTTAGACCAAACCTGGTAGTACAGGAGTCCACAATCATTGGGTTTTGAAGCAATGGTGGAAAACAGAATTCAGAAAATATTTCTGGTTTACAGAGAAGAATTCTTATTTATAATAAGGAGGTCTTTTAGAAACTAGATACAGAAACCATGTCTGCGCAAGCCTTTTCTGGTTTCCAGTGAGATTTCCAGTTGGAATCAAGATTACATTGATTACTTCTTTGCTTTAAGCTTATTAATTTCAATGATACTTATTCGGATTTCTGTTCCTGTGGACTCAAGGGAAGCAGCATCTTGTCTCATTCAAGGATTATGAGATTCAAATTTAGAAGGCTAAATGCTTTTTAATAATAATGGAATGTCACAAAAGAATTTTTTTTGATGAATTCTTACAGCTTTTTCTTTAATTAAAAAATCCTTTTAGTGCTTTTCACTTTGAGTTTAGCTGTAACACAAATGCCTTTAATTACTTTTTTATATTCAGAATTTTTTTAAGAAGTATTTATTAAGTTTTCCTTAGCAAGACAATGTCTTCTGTTTTAGGAAGTGGACTTTGATTGGTATTTGTGTATCAAAACGTGGGGATATGGAGTTCCTTTTTAATATTCTTAAAAATTATTTTTATTAATATTGAAAATTGTTATACATTACAGGAAAAAAAAAAGCCAGGTATCAAGCAGGACACCACTATTATTTTGTTTGCTTGTTGTGTACAAAAAAAGAACAAACACACTGTTTCTTGTCTGACAATGCTTATAAACCTTTCAAACAAAGCCCTCACTTGATTCTGCACTCTACAAAAGCTGATACAGAAACAGCCTGATGTCAGTTTACATCTTCAGGGTAGTCGTCCGAAGATAGGCAAAATCTGTGATCTTTGGATGATTAGGATTTAATGTTCTACAAATCAAGGAATTTTTGAGAATTTCTTATTTTAAAATAGCATGTCCTGTTGCTAGGGAAATAGACTGGTTTCAGTAAGTATGAGTCATGCACTTTTAGCAGCAGTCCTGGGAAAATGTTAAAAGAAGAATGTTGAAAGAAATACTTTTTGATACCTTGGAATATGGTAAATCAAAATATCCTGAATAAGATTAGCTGTAGATGGTCTGTTGCTGTCTGGATGCTGTCCTAGTTTTGGTCAGAACCTTCAAGTTATTCTGTGCCACTCACATCATTGCCAAGGAAGAGACTCTCTGGCTTCCAAGGAGAAGGTTGTGGCTTTTGGTGGAAAAAATATGGCAGCATTGTTTGTCATTGTTCATTGTCTCAGGGGCCACTCTGAACATTTTTGCATGTGAATCACCCTCTCTTATATATGCTAAAGGTTCAAATAAAGAAAGGTGGTAGGAGGAGTTGATCTTTATGGAATTTTTCTCTCCCTATCAACACAAAGGTTTTAGAAGTTGAAGTCCCAGGACCAAGAAGAAAGGAGTGGTTGACGACTCTAGATTCCAATGTAATGGTGGGGAGGAGGTGAGAAACAGACTCCCAGCACCTGGGAGGGGGAGAGGCTGTTCCTGTGTGCTGGCTCCTCTTCGTTTTGGACAGTGGCTGTCACAAGAAGTCATTGTTTGATGAGCTGATGAGAGCTCCTTCTGGCTCAGCTCTTCACCTTTCCCCCTTCATCTCTGGGCACCCTAAGCTTTAGAGAAAGAGAGAGAGGAGAGAGAGGAGGGTCACGACCGCTTCAGGATACACTGCAGACCTGTTTTTCTTGGGGACCGACTTTGACTGCAAGGTGATTTCTGGGAACTACTACGACCCCTCAGCTCCCAGCATTTCCTTTTTTGAACAGAGGACAAGGAGAGAGTGCTCTTCCCCAAGCAAAAGGCTCCATCCTGGCCCTGTGTGAGTCATACACCACCCAAATTGTCTCTGCCCTGTTGGGAAAAGACTGAGAATTCACCTCATGGACATCTGAGGTGCTACACTGCCATTGTCCATAAATATAATTGCATCAGCAGAAAGCTATAGTTTTTGGGCGGTCTTGTATTTTTGACGCTGGAGGAGTAGTTTGCTCTGGTCTGTTTATGGTTAAAATATATATAAATATAAGAACAGTTATTCTTCTTATATACATTTTCTAATTAAAGTTGTTTTAAATTTAATAAGGGGTGACATGATTATTGAGGAGGAATACCCTGCTCTGGTCTTGGTAAACACTTTGGTTTCCCTTAACCTAGGACGATATAGTTTTGTTCATTTCTTTATCTCGTTGCTGTTTCCAATGAATGTTCTTATCTCAGTTCCTGATTTTCACTTTTTTTTTGGCTCCAATTCTCAGCTCCTCCCCACCAGAGTGGGAAGGGGGAAGGCAAGGGGGGAATGAGTGAGGAGCAATGTGGTTTGGACTCTCAGTGTAAGAACTAACTTGGCAAGTACCATTTCTAAACCACCACAATGCTGACAACAGTTCCTGTGAGGGTCCTTACAATGGGACATTCAGCTGCAACAGGTGAGATTTACCTATATTTTCTCTTCTGCTCATGCCTTAAAATTTAGCTGGACTGTAGTCCTAATTCTGAAGAATATGCATTGACCATCATAGTTCAATATCTTAATCTACAATCAAGAAATCTCTTAATTTATCTTTGCAAAAGTCAAGGTGATGTCCTCCTGACATCTTCAGGAACAGTTTCTACAGACTCTTTACAAATGTCTTTTCTGTGCACAGTCTGACCAATTTCCAGCATACGGGACCTGAAACAAGAGGCCCACAGAGGTCAGATTCTTAACCAGGATGTCAATCAACATTTTTAAGGATATGGGTTGGTTTAGGCACAGCAGGAGCTGCCTGAGAACAACCTACAGGACAGTATAAAAGTCCTACAGGGAGTGCTGCACTGATAAGACTAATATTTTGTTGTGAAAGTGGCTAGGTGTTCAGTCACTGCAGTCATGTGTTTTCAAGTCAATGCATTGTCTCACCTCTGAAAATAACTAGCAGAGGATTTCCTGGCCACCCAGGGAATTCACAACTTAAAGGTGGACACACAGAAACATAGCCTTGATACTCAGCTGCATCAGTTATAAGTAAAGAACAAACTTGAATTTTGTATTTATAAGTGAAGTTCCGGAGTCCCTGCCAGAGCCCAGTCAATGGTATTGCTGTAGTACCATTCATTCTGTAACTCATCATACTGAATCCTCTCTGAAAATTCTGATAAAAAAAGAACACTGCTACACAAAATCAATTCAGCCTAGAATAAATGCATTTAAAACAAANCCAAGGAAGAGACTCTCTGGCTTCCAAGGAGAAGGTTGTGGCTTTTGGTGGAAAAAATATGGCAGCATTGTTTGTCATTGTTCATTGTCTCAGGGGCCACTCTGAACATTTTTGCATGTGAATCACCCTCTCTTATATATGCTAAAGGTTCAAATAAAGAAAGGTGGTAGGAGGGGTTGATCTTTATGGAATTTTTCTCTCCCTATCAACACAAAGGTTTTAGAAGTTGAAGTCCCAGGACCAAGAAGAAAGGAGTGGTTGACGACTCTAGATTCCAATGTAATGGTGGGGAGGAGGTGAGAAACAGACTCCCAGCACCTGGGAGGGGGAGAGGCTGTTCCTGTGTGCTGGCTCCTCTTCGTTTTGGACAGTGGCTGTCACAAGAAGTCATTGTTTGATGAGCTGATGAGAGCTCCTTCTGGCTCAGCTCTTCACCTTTCCCCCTTCATCTCTGGGCACCCTAAGCTTTAGAGAAAGAGAGAGAGGAGAGAGAGGAGGGTCACGACCGCTTCAGGATACACTGCAGACCTGTTTTTCTTGGGGACCGACTTTGACTGCAAGGTGATTTCTGGGAACTACTACGACCCCTCAGCTCCCAGCATTTCCTTTTTTGAACAGAGGACAAGGAGAGAGTGCTCTTCCCCAAGCAAAAGGCTCCATCCTGGCCCTGTGTGAGTCATACACCACCCAAATTGTCTCTGCCCTGTTGGGAAAAGACTGAGAATTCACCTCATGGACATCTGAGGTGCTACACTGCCATTGTCCATAAATATAATTGCATCAGCAGAAAGCTATAGTTTTTGGGCGGTCTTGTATTTTTGACGCTGGAGGAGTAGTTTGCTCTGGTCTGTTTATGGTTAAAATATATATAAATATAAGAACAGTTATTCTTCTTATATACATTTTCTAATTAAAGTTGTTTTAAATTTAATAAGGGGTGACATGATTATTGAGGAGGAATACCCTGCTCTGGTCTTGGTAAACACTTTGGTTTCCCTTAACCTAGGACGATATAGTTTTGTTCATTTCTTTATCTCGTTGCTGTTTCCAATGAATGTTCTTATCTCAGTTCCTGATTTTCACTTTTTTTTTGGCTCCAATTCTCAGCTCCTCCCCACCAGAGTGGGAAGGGGGAAGGCAAGGGGGGAATGAGTGAGGAGCAATGTGGTTTGGACTCTCAGTGTAAGAACTAACTTGGCAAGTACCATTTCTAAACCACCACAATGCTGACAACAGTTCCTGTGAGGGTCCTTACAATGGGACATTCAGCTGCAACAGGTGAGATTTACCTATATTTTCTCTTCTGCTCATGCCTTAAAATTTAGCTGGACTGTAGTCCTAATTCTGAAGAATATGCATTGACCATCATAGTTCAATATCTTAATCTACAATCAAGAAATCTCTTAATTTATCTTTGCAAAAGTCAAGGTGATGTCCTCCTGACATCTTCAGGAACAGTTTCTACAGACTCTTTACAAATGTCTTTTCTGTGCACAGTCTGACCAATTTCCAGCATACGGGACCTGAAACAAGAGGCCCACAGAGGTCAGATTCTTAACCAGGATGTCAATCAACATTTTTAAGGATATGGGTTGGTTTAGGCACAGCAGGAGCTGCCTGAGAACAACCTACAGGACAGTATAAAAGTCCTACAGGGAGTGCTGCACTGATAAGACTAATATTTTGTTGTGAAAGTGGCTAGGTGTTCAGTCACTGCAGTCATGTGTTTTCAAGTCAATGCATTGTCTCACCTCTGAAAATAACTAGCAGAGGATTTCCTGGCCACCCAGGGAATTCACAACTTAAAGGTGGACACACAGAAACATAGCCTTGATACTCAGCTGCATCAGTTATAAGTAAAGAACAAACTTGAATTTTGTATTTATAAGTGAAGTTCCGGAGTCCCTGCCAGAGCCCAGTCAATGGTATTGCTGTAGTACCATTCATTCTGTAACTCATCATACTGAATCCTCTCTGAAAATTCTGATAAAAAAAGAACACTGCTACACAAAATCAATTCAGCCTAGAATAAATGCATTTAAAACAAACAAACAAAGCTGTTTTCATGATAGAACACAAGCTTTCATTTAGAAATTATTGTGTTTTGAGAACATCTATTATGATTATGCTGAGATTCCTGTTTATATTGCAAACTAAACAGGTCAATATTTTTATCAATATTTTTTAAGTGAATAATGAAATATTTGCTGGTAAATTTCTTATAAGTGTTGGAGGACAAGAATATTAAGAAGAGGCTAGATTAGTTATATAAATGTATNAAGAAAGGAGTGGTTGACGACTCTAGATTCCAATGTAATGGTGGGGAGGAGGTGAGAAACAGACTCCCAGCACCTGGGAGGGGGAGAGGCTGTTCCTGTGTGCTGGCTCCTCTTCGTTTTTGACAGTGGCTGTCACAAGAAGTCATTGTTTGATGAGCTGATGAGAGCTCCTTCTGGCTCAGCTCTTCACCTTTCCCCCTTCATCTCTGGGCACCCTAAGCTTTAGAGAAAGAGAGAGAGGAGAGAGAGGAGGGTCACGACCGCTTCAGGATACACTGCAGACCTGTTTTTCTTGGGGACCGACTTTGACTGCAAGGTGATTTCTGGGAACTACTACGACCCCTCAGCTCCCAGCATTTCCTTTTTTGAACAGAGGACAAGGAGAGAGTGCTCTTCCCCAAGCAAAAGGCTCCATCCTGGCCCTGTGTGAGTCATACACCACCCAAATTGTCTCTGCCCTGTTGGGAAAAGACTGAGAATTCACCTCATGGACATCTGAGGTGCTACACTGCCATTGTCCATAAATATAATTGCATCAGCAGAAAGCTATAGTTTTTGGGCGGTCTTGTATTTTTGACGCTGGAGGAGTAGTTTGCTCTGGTCTGTTTATGGTTAAAATATATATAAATATAAGAACAGTTATTCTTCTTATATACATTTTCTAATTAAAGTTGTTTTAAATTTAATAAGGGGTGACATGATTATTGAGGAGGAATACCCTGCTCTGGTCTTGGTAAACACTTTGGTTTCCCTTAACCTAGGACGATATAGTTTTGTTCATTTCTTTATCTCGTTGCTGTTTCCAATGAATGTTCTTATCTCAGTTCCTGATTTTCACTTTTTTTTTGGCTCCAATTCTCAGCTCCTCCCCACCAGAGTGGGAAGGGGGAAGGCAAGGGGGGAATGAGTGAGGAGCAATGTGGTTTGGACTCTCAGTGTAAGAACTAACTTGGCAAGTACCATTTCTAAACCACCACAATGCTGACAACAGTTCCTGTGAGGGTCCTTACAATGGGACATTCAGCTGCAACAGGTGAGATTTACCTATATTTTCTCTTCTGCTCATGCCTTAAAATTTAGCTGGACTGTAGTCCTAATTCTGAAGAATATGCATTGACCATCATAGTTCAATATCTTAATCTACAATCAAGAAATCTCTTAATTTATCTTTGCAAAAGTCAAGGTGATGTCCTCCTGACATCTTCAGGAACAGTTTCTACAGACTCTTTACAAATGTCTTTTCTGTGCACAGTCTGACCAATTTCCAGCATACGGGACCTGAAACAAGAGGCCCACAGAGGTCAGATTCTTAACCAGGATGTCAATCAACATTTTTAAGGATATGGGTTGGTTTAGGCACAGCAGGAGCTGCCTGAGAACAACCTACAGGACAGTATAAAAGTCCTACAGGGAGTGCTGCACTGATAAGACTAATATTTTGTTGTGAAAGTGGCTAGGTGTTCAGTCACTGCAGTCATGTGTTTTCAAGTCAATGCATTGTCTCACCTCTGAAAATAACTAGCAGAGGATTTCCTGGCCACCCAGGGAATTCACAACTTAAAGGTGGACACACAGAAACATAGCCTTGATACTCAGCTGCATCAGTTATAAGTAAAGAACAAACTTGAATTTTGTATTTATAAGTGAAGTTCCGGAGTCCCTGCCAGAGCCCAGTCAATGGTATTGCTGTAGTACCATTCATTCTGTAACTCATCATACTGAATCCTCTCTGAAAATTCTGATAAAAAAAGAACACTGCTACACAAAATCAATTCAGCCTAGAATAAATGCATTTAAAACAAACAAACAAAGCTGTTTTCATGATAGAACACAAGCTTTCATTTAGAAATTATTGTGTTTTGAGAACATCTATTATGATTATGCTGAGATTCCTGTTTATATTGCAAACTAAACAGGTCAATATTTTTATCAATATTTTTTAAGTGAATAATGAAATATTTGCTGGTAAATTTCTTATAAGTGTTGGAGGACAAGAATATTAAGAAGAGGCTAGATTAGTTATATAAATGTATTTGATCATGTACTAAGATAAGCTTAACTGAACAAATTGTATTTTAAATAAAACTTTTTCATGATTAACAGTCCCATGTTTAAGAGGATTAAAAATTCCATCTTTGTAATATAATTTACTTTAATTCAGAACCAAGTCAAAATATTTCAAAGTTTGCAAATACAGTTAATTGCTGCTGTCTTGTCAGTTCCAAGAAACTATTGACTGCCTCAAAACCAGCAACCAAAACAGAAGCTGTATCTGTGCTGGAAATGAAGCAAAAAATCAGAAATTTCAATGCTCTTTACATCCCCCTTTCTGAGATCTTTCAAAGAGGTGCATTAAGAGCCTGAGCTCCTCAATGGCCTGCCAAGTTGAGGAACCAGACTGAGGGTGTGAGAATTTCTGAAATATATCAGGGATTTTGCCAACATCATAGCCTTGAAAAGGGTTTCAATATTGATCAAATGACAAAATTCAACTAAAGATTCTTTTTTGAAAGGTTAATGAAGATTGACACAAGGCCAGATGTCAAGGGAGAGATTCTTTTGACAAATTCAGACACCCACAATGTAAGTATTTGCCTATGTGGATAGATGTCTAGATTCAGTTTGCAATCAGTGGGAACATGTGACCAGCTGGATCATATTAGTCAGGCATTGCTATAGTGTGATTTAGATGTTTAAGGCAATCATCATGGGCAAAAGTTCTTATTTTAAAAGGCACTGGTACATGATAAAATTAAAACGTTTAAGTTTTTAGTAAACAGTTGATATAGAAGATATATATGAGGTGTTCCAACAGAGAGAAATGGGAAATCGGGAGTGCAATAAGGGCAATTTTCTTGGAAGAACAAATTAGAGTAAATTACTTTGAATAACTTTCTGGAAATCAAAATCTGGATACTATGGTCTCTTCTTTCTGAAGTTCTTTTCTCAAAAAGGTCTTGAAAAATTGCATTGAGCTTAGGGAAGAAATGCATCTGTATTTTGTGGTGTGCACTGTTAAGGTGTATTCATGTCACTTGATGTGATATTGGACCTTAAGGCGACAGTCATATGCAAAAGAGGTCCAGTGAGGGTTCACTTGAGGTTTCTGTGCCTGTTAATAGACCACAGAAGATTTACTGTGCTTACATCAAATATTAAAGCTTTTGTTGCATACATCCTAATTAGTGAATAAATACTGTATCCTTTGGCTATTAATACTGATTTTTGTCAACAGTTATCTGCCATCAATCTCAGACCAAAGTTAATATGTATCACTTTATCAGCATTAAGGATATAGCTACTAACTAAGGGATAAACAGACCTTTTATAAAGCTTGTGAGTTTCGGCCTGTTAATGGATCTGTTCCTTTAACAATTAAACAGTTAAATATCTATATTAAATTGCTAGGAATTACTTGGTAGACCATGGTAGATCAAATCAAACAATAATATCAATCAAATACACAATGCACAGTGAGTATTTTATCCAAAGAAAAAACAAGTTCATCTTATCTAACAAGAGTTAATTAAGGGAGGTGTTGTTTTGAATATATAGATAGATAGATAGATGTTATCTTAAACTTGGATTAAATACTTTCCTGATATTTTTTGCTGTCAAGCAGCTGAATAACTGCCTTTTGTTGTACAAGGCTTTTGTTCTCCCTGTCAGTTGATCTAAGTCACAGTTTTCAGAGTCAAACATAACTTCCTTTCTCATTGGCCTTGGATTTTTGAGTATTTTTAATGGATTTATTAAACAAGAGGTCATTATGCCTGAGCCCATGAATATTATAGTTACATTCAGCAATTTAATATATAATAAATTCACCTGGATAATTTCATCCTGCAAACTATAGCTTCCGTGCCAATTCTGGAAATAATTTCAGATTTTGTTTTCAAAATCTGACATTTTGTCCTACATCTTATCTTACTCTTTGTCAACCCATAAGTGAAAAGAACTGGAACATATCAGCTATATTATTTGTTCTCCTTTAGAAGCATTAGACTGGATTTCTAAAGCAATAGGATTCATGTGTTTTGTTGACCTTCACTTTCACAACTTTCACACATCCTTTTCCAATATGAAACTTAGATTATTAACAGATTAAAATCATAATGAAAAAGTCAGCTTGGCTTTTCTTTTTCCATAGAATGACTAGGCTTCATGTTCATAAAAATGGATGCATTTGTTATTAGTGGTTAGATGTATCCTTTTTGTAAAGAGATTCATCTAGTAACTCTAGGGGTAGAGAAAGACACTGAAGCTAATTGCATGAAAATACCTCTACCTGAGAATTAGAGAAATTTTATAATCCTTTCCCTATACTAAATAAAATATCACTCTTCGGAAACTACAGGGCTCTATGCTGCTAGATTAAGAATTCTGTAGTTGTAATTAATTAGCATTTCTGAAAACTACTAATCAGAATTTGATGGATTGTAGCTTAAGTGTATGTGATGACATTAATGCATGATTTGATTACTTTTGGTGGTAATCCCTTCTTTTTTGTTACAAATGGATTTCATATTTGAATAGGTGTTTGAGTTTTCAAAAAATAGTCTAAATTCCTTATTGTCATTTCTTGAACGTATAATAATACTTTTTTTATTATATTTTTCACAACTGTGTCTGAACTGGTCACCCAAGATCATTTTATAGTAAAAAAAGTGAACAAAGGATTGTTAGGACATAGTTAATACTAAGGCACACATCAAAACCAGATCAAATCAATTACATGGTAAGGCTTTTTTCTTCATTGCTCATAAAGCAAATTAGAGTAACTAGGACAAATGTAAACATCAAGAGTTGACTGAAATTAAATTGTACTTCTGTTCAGCTGCTGACAAGACTATCTAGAAGTGTTTTAAAGAAGACATTGAATAAACAATAATCTGATTTTGTGGAATGTTATAGACCTTCCAGTTGCTAAATTATTGTGCTAGTTTAAAGGTAAACCAGCAGGAGAAATGAACCCACCACAAGACAGATTATAAGTCAGAGTTACAATTTAATAAAAATATTACAATAGATGCAATAGTACAAAGACTAGGTACCATGAAGTTTGCCCTATGGTCAAAACCCCCAAAATTTTGATGGTAGCACCAGTCCTTTAGCCACATCTTGATGAGAAGAGCTTTACTACTCCTCTCATTATTTAACTCCTCATCTGTCCCATATAGCACAGGAATTGAGGCAAATATCACCTGTGCTCCTGCCCCATGAACTGACCAACCCAGTGCTTTAAAGTCTTTTTAGGTACTTCTTCCATTAATGTCGTTGCTGCCAGCTTGGACTACTAACGGGATAATAGTCTGAATTAGCTCAGGAAGTCTCCTACTAATATCCCTCACCCTGGCCCCAGGAAGGCAGCAGACCTCCCTGTGGGATGGGTCTGGGTGACAAATAGGGCCCTCAGTTCTCCTCAAAAGGAAGTCACCGACTACAACCACCTTTCTTTTTTTTCCTTATAGCTCTGTGGTTGTAATCCATCTTGTAGATGGTATTGAGCCAGGAGGCTCTCCAGGCAAATCTTCTTGGCTGTTCTCTGCCTGACTTTCTGCGTCCAGGGCCTCAGATCTCCTTAAGGGCACCCAGGGTGGTAATGGGGTTCAAGAGAGTGTTCTTTTACCTCTCCAATCAGGGACCTGTTTCCATTCCCACCCATCAATTTGGTTTGCTCCATCTGCCTTATGAGAGGAGGGGCAGGGCTTCGCTACCTCTTGTTGGACTCCCTTAGGGGTCAAAAGGGTTTGACTCCACCAGTCAATTTCCTTTTCACTCTCCCTAATGCACCTTAGTCTCTGTACCTCTTCCTTTAGCTCTGCTACTAGGCACAGCAAGTCATTGACCTGTTCACATTGCACACAGGTGCCTCCCATACCATTCTCTGGTACCAATGCCAGGCTCAGACACTCCGCACAGCCAGAGGCCTGGGTGGCTGTATCCTCCCTGGAGGGTAGTGTCTATGTAGACACACTCCTTGTATTAACAGCAACAATGCCTTACATTTTTCTGGAAACCATTACTAGCTTTAGTTAAGTTGGGGAGAGAGAAAAAAAATGAATATATGAAAAAAAATTAATAGAGGGTGTAGAATACATAGCTTTCATCACACCCACACACCAACATAAACTGGTTCCACCTGCTGAACTAGGACAATTAGATACCAAATATTTAATTGCTGCATGGCAGACAGCACCAGTGTTTTAGGCTTAAATATTCCTAATAGGATGGTGAAATCCAGACCAGAGACAGAAAGTGATTTTATTGGCACAGAATGAAGAGACAAACATCTAGGAAAAATCATACTTAATGTAGAAAATAACTAGCTCTTAAAGGATAAGAAGAATTGAGTATTCATAAAGAAGAGCTTACTAAAAGATTTCTGGAAAACTATATGCTATGCAAGGAACAGGAGGTAGACCTAACGAAAGAGCCTTCTGACCCCCCAAAAAATAAATATAGATATATATGTATAAGAAGACAGAAAAAGAGAGCAAGAGAAAAAGAAAATGGAGGCAAAATCAGAAAAGGAAGAAAAGCAGTTTGGAAACTTTTTCCAAGAATTTGATTCTTTCTTGAGAAGTAGTTAGAAATCTTCATAATCAAGGAAAATTGAGGGGCTGAGGAGAAGGTTCAGGGTAAGAAAGTCTCTAAATAAAGAAAACAGGTTTGAAAAGGAAAGAAGGCATGAAACTTCTGCATCAGCTCTCAGAGACTAGAATTTATCTCCTCTAGTTTGACACCTTAGCTAATCAAATTTGAACCCTTATTCAGGGAAAATAAACTAGCCCTTTTGTTTGTCTGATTTACCTAAGATATCTAGGGTAAGTTTGTGATAGGTATGACAATTTTTTTCCAATGACTCACAGTGTAGAAAACCACAGTGTAGATATCAGAAGTTAAACAACTTGTACACCGTTCATTGATGAAGAGGCATGAAAGAAAATCATTGAAATATAATAAAAATGTCTTATAAGACCTGTAAGACATTTTCAAATCTGTCTCCACTGGAAACACTTTGATGGTTAAATACGTCTCTTTGTAAATCTAACAGAATCATAAATGTTTAAGATCAAAACTGAAACATCTTTTTGATGAAATACTGTCCCTTCTCTTTGATACTACCTGCTGATAAATATAAATGGAAATAAATTAAATAAACTGATAGAAAGCTTTCAGGAAGAAGATTCAATTTGGTTGTGTTGTTGTTTTGGTTTGGTTTTCTTTTCCTATTTTCTAAATCTAGATTGCTGTTTTCTCTGCTCTTTCTTCAGGGAATGTTGTGTTTCCTGCTTCTGATTGCAAGGGGACTTTGTGGTATATATATCTCAACTACTTTTCCTGTAACATTTAAGAAAAAAAGCAACCCTCTAAAGGTCTGGTAGGAAATTGTTAGAAAGCATTTGAAGAAAGGAGAAAGACTTGAATAAAACATTTGTTAAAACTTCAGAATTTGCTAGATTGTAAAAGAAAAGCATATTCAGACTGAAGGGGTTATTAAAAGATCTAAGGGATCTTGCTGGCAAAACTTCTGTAGCAGTATTAATTACCATACTTCAGCAGAAAAAAAAACGTGGAATAAGATAAAAGGAATAAATGAGAAAAGGGCCAAATCTTTTGCAATATCAACTTCAATTAAGGGTGAAACTACTGTTGATTCACATGTACAAAAAGTTAACATGTCAAGTGGGAGCTCTGCTAATACTAGTTATAACTATAGATTGATTTTATCTACATCAGAAGAGCTTCCATTAAGTGATATTTTTTCCTTTTTTTTTTTTTCAGTTTGAAAGATATAATTATATTCTGGAGCCATGATATGAGACTGATAGTGCTATAGTGTAGGTTTTCTGGTTAATTTGTTTGGGTTATTTATCTCCAGTAATATTATTTATGAGATTTAAAAACTGTAAAAGGTAACAATTGAAACAGTTTAATGTATTTAACTATAATTGCCAGATTATATAAAAAGAAAGACATTTTTACTTCCTTGGACATTTTCAGAATTAAAGAATTTGTTGAATTTTTTGTTTGTTTTTTTTCTTAAGAAAATTTTACACATATAAACATGTATTGATATTTTCTGTGAAATTAAATCAAGTTGTGTGGCACAATGACACAAATTCTTTGTTAAACCATATAGGTCAGTTAAAAGAGATTTTTGTAGAATTGCCTAAGATCCTTTTAAATTCCCTAAGTTTCCTCAAGAAAAGATTTTTCTGCTTAGGTTGGATTCACCAATCCTTTTTTAGAAATGCACCCATATGTACGTGTTTATCATGTGGCTGTTGCGGTATAAACACATTAGTAAGAAATAAGTATCCTGACTTTTCAGGCTACATGGCTGTCATACAGCACTAGATTTGGGTTCCATAGGAAGGAAGACCTTGCTTTCTCCTTCTCAGAATATCTTTGTTGCTTTTATTTCTTTGTATAACCTTGCTGTTCACTGAGGCCCCAGGGAACCTTGAAGCTAACCCCTGCAAGAGGAGAAAACTGGTCTGACTGCTGCTGATTATAAAGCTTCGGTGCCAGCAATCCAGACAGCTTTTAATCCATCTCACCATCTCTTTTTCTAACCTGTACTTTATCAGTTTGTCTATAATGATGTAGCAGGAGATGTGTCAAAAGCCTTGCTAGTCAAGATAGACAGTACTCACTCTTTCCCCTAATCCACCAAGACAGTCATCTCATCACAGAAAGCTATCAGGTTGATTAGGCAAGACCAAGGACTCTGTAAAACCATGCTGATGACACCCCAGTACCCTTTTTGTCCTTCATGGGTCTGGAAATTATTTCCAGGACATTTTGCTCCATTACACTCCCAGGGAAGATGTGACATTGACAGGTCTGTAGTTCCCTGAATCCTCATTCTTTGCCCTTTTGAAGGTAGGGACAACATTTTCTTATAGCCCTCAACAATCTCTCCAACTCACAGTGATCTTTCACAGACAGTTGAGAATGGCCTTTCAGTGGTAGTTGTCTCAGCACCTGTGGGTGTATCCTCTCAGGTTCCTTGGACTTCTGTCTGTGAAGTGTATTTAAATGTTCCCTATTCAGATACTTCATGAGAATGTCTTCCTTCCCTCAGACTTTCTCCCTGATCTCAGAGATCTCATATCCCTGAAAACTAATTTTACCAGTAAAGACTGAGACAAGGAAGGCAAACAGTATCTTGGCCTTCTCCATGACCTTCGCCACCAGTTCCTCTGCTCCATTCAGGAGAAGGCCCACATTATTCCTAACCTTTCTTTTGCTGCTGATATATTTGTAGAAATCTGTTTTCATTCAACTGCCTTGACAGATTTAGGTGAATTTTGGATTTCCTAACTCCATCCTTGTTCAAACAATGTTTTCTATTCCTCCCAGGTCATCTATCTGTCTTTTCACCTCTTTTACACCCCATTTTTTTCCCTGATTTTTTTCAAGAATCCCTTGTTCATCTATAAGAGCCTCCTGACAAATTTACTTGGCTTCCTGCTCATCAGCACAAACTGTTCTTGAACTTGGACCAGGCAATTGTTGAATATCAACCAGTTCTTTTGGACCCTTCTTTTCTCCAGGACCATCTCTCATGGGAATCTTCTGAGAAAATGCAGGAACTGTACAAAGTCTACTCTTCTAAAATCATGGCTTGGGATCCTACTTTTTGCCTGTTCTTCAGGAACGAGGTTCTTCAGGAAGAACTTCTTCCTGATCAGGTTCTCTATAACATATACCCACATCATCACTCATGTTAGTCCGCCTCATAATCCTGACTCAAAAGGTCAGCTGGCTCATCATCTGTACCAAGGCAAAGCTCCATCCAACCACACTTCTCTCTCATCCTTGCTGTCCTAGCTTAACCTTGCCAAAAAATTCTGTATCCATCCAGGATAACTTAGTCTGGGACCAACCTCACCAGGTCTCTTGTCTAACCTCCTGCTCCAAGCAAGGCCAGCTCTGGGATCAGAACACACTGGTCAGGTCTTTCTTCACTGCAGTCTTGAAAACCTCTATAGAAGGAGCCTACACAAACTCTGAGGGTAACCTGCTCCTCTGCTCAACTCTCCTCACAGTGAAAAATACTGATTTCAAATTTTTTAAAAATATATTATATAATTTTAGTAAAACTTGAAACTTTAATTTGATAAATATAAACATCATTAAAATATTAATGAAGCACATTAAATTTTTTGTAATACATAATTTGAAATAGGTTTCCTCAAACTATTTTAAATTCAATTCAATAACTTTCTTCCAGAAATTTGTCGTGATAAAATGCTTTCCTGTTAATAAAAGTGTTTCCACCAATAAGATCTATAGAATATGGTATTTTCTCTGCATATTTAGTTTTCTATGCTTAACATTGCATGTTCTTACATCTTCCATCCTACTTTTTGAGGAAAAGTTAACGCTGTTTTATGGAAGAGGATTTTTTGGTCAATACATTTTTTATATGTTCTTCCTCATTTTGTTTGCCATCTTCCTTCAAGACTTCCAATAAGTGCAGATGCATCCTCCTGAAAGGAGGAGACCAGACTAAGGAAAATTTCCCTTTCCTGAGAGGAGAAAGTTGCAGCATATCAAGGCCTCAGAGATCAGAGGCAGATGCAGTCCCTTCAACAGAGTGTTTCTTTGCACAAGCTGGGTCTGATAAAAAGAAAATTCCTAGGGACTAGACTGTGCAGAGATCTGATGAGCTTTCTTTTAAACAAGTTATTTTTGAGCCTTCTGATGAACAACTGAAATAGAATCAATTACTTCCTTATCACAGTTTTTAAATTCTCTGCCTTTCCATCTATAAATATATACTATAATCAAGAAGGTAATTAAGTTAATGTACTCATGAAGCTGCTCTTGCAGTTCTATACAGACAAAACACCTTTTTCCCGGAAACAACTGTAAGTAAATGAACATTTTATTGTGTCCTAGTTCAGCAAGTGGGACCAGTTGTCACTGTGCGGGGGTGGCCAAAGCTATGTATTCTACCCCCATCTATTCATTCCCAAGGTCAATGGCCCATTTGCAGCAGCTTCCCAGGGAGTCGTTAGCACCTCCACTCCCAGCCTGAGGGGGCGTAGGTGCTAATGGGCCATCAACAGTCCAAAAATAGCCCATGACTCACAGAGTTAATCACCCATTGTGTGAGTCCCCGCCCCACGGGAGGGACTGGATGCTCCCTGAAGGTACAAAAGGGGGTGGGTAAGAAGACCTGGGGAACCCTTTTGTTGGACCCAGAGGAGCAGCAGGACCTTGACAGGAGGAGACCACCACTCCGGACCAGACCACAGCCATCACCTGTACCAACAGGTTTTTTCACTTCTTTTTGCTTTGGACTTGGGGGAACCACACAGGTCTCACACAAGGGCTAACAAACCCCTTTGGGTTTGTACCCTAGGGCACTGGGTTACACTGCTGGGTTTTGGGAGTTGACAGCAATTCCCCTTTTCGTCAGGGTATTTACTGTATTATTATTATTAAATTGTGGCTCTGACTCATAATCTCTCTTGTGTTGAGTTCATTTCTCCTGCTGGTTTACCTCTAAACCAGCACATATTGTAAGTAGGTCAAACTTTTAGGGATAATGAGACATAAAAGACATACAGACAGACACCTCCTGTGAAACTGTTTTTCATCATTCTTGAAAATCCATCTGGATGCCCAATTCCATCTCATGTCATCAATACTATATTTACATGTCTTTAAAGCCTGGGTCCTGTGAACTGAACAAGGGGTCTAAGCATGCTCATATTGTGCAACGCACAGAAAAACATAAGTTCAGTGAGAGAATAATTAAGCTCACTAAAGGCTTGAATTGCTCTTTGAAGGATCTAAACTTTTTCCATCAGCATGAAGGAATCCAAGAGCAGCTCCGATCCCAGTACAGGTGTGGAGAACATTTGTGATATCCAGGCTCTCAACATCTTTGGAAGGCAGCATGAACATGTAGAATTAGGACATTTACTACCTGGACAACGAAGTAGATCGGGCAGGGTAATGAGAGTATTGCACTTTACTCTGGCCATTAGTCTAGATAAGTGAAATGCAGCACAGAAATACATAGTTTCTCCCAAACAGCTGAATTAATATAGCCAGAGAAATGAAATCTCCAGACTAGCTCATGTACTGTACTGCAATTTAGTACTTTTTCACCCCTTGATAAACTTGTTTGGTGTCTAGGATTCAACCTCTGTGAAAAACAGTCATGTTGCTTTACAAACTGCAAAAATGAACCCGTAAGACACTAAATAAAAAACACATAAGAAGCTAAATAAGACACTAAATAAAAACTGAGTTCTTTGATAGATGAAAAGTAGCTTCAACTGGAATTAGTCTACCTACAGTATTAAATTAGTGTCATAAAATCAGCCTGTTTCCTGTGCAAAAGTTATTACATGCTGCATAAAATCCCATTTCTCCTCCCTTTCATATGAAGTCATTGAAGCCCAAACAGAGAAGTAAATAAGCTACTTGGTGTCTGTGAAACATATCTCACAAAAACTGCTTTATGTGTTTGAACACTTTAAAATTTCTGGTCTACTGAATTTAATATGCCCAGGACTCTAAAACAAGATTTTGTTCTTTAATAAATATAGCCATTTTTATTTAAAAAAATCTATTTTTTACTATTAAGATCTCACCACTCTATTTCAATAAGGAATTAATCAATTGTATCTCAGCTTTAAACAGTCTTTTTGTTCTGAAATATAGTCCTTGGCATATATTAGCAGATAGGATTTTGAATATTTTCCGGCTCCTATATCAGAAGTATAGCACTTACATTTCCTTTTGTAGAAGGAAATAGTTTATACAAAATGACAGTTGTGAAGTTTTCAGGTTACTACCAGCTTCCTAAATTTGACTAAAAGAATCTCTGCAGTATAGGCGTAGTAAGCCTCAGCAGTCCTGTGGGAGAAGGCTTATCTGTGACAGCTTTAGAAACAGCGAAAGTGTTTTATTTCACCTCAGGTCAAGAATTTTAAGGATATATAATCCTAAAATTTTGCTCTACCTCCCATCCAAATACATAAATACATGCACTGCATCCTCCTGTCAACCAGCTCTACCATCTCTCTTGCACTGCACAGTGGGATGCAATGCTGGTAATCTTGGAAGCCAGAGTACTGTGAAAGGACACATTGTGAAGGCTGTAAAATAAGTTCTTATATTTGTGTGTTGATGAAGAATGAAGTGGCACAGAGCAGAAATATATGTTCATTTGAGAGAATAGGCTTCTCTAAATTATTAAGTCCAGTTAGTTCACCTTACACAACCACAGCTAGACCTCAAAACCTTATTCAAATTTTCACTACACCGTTTTAGATTATGTCATATAATTTATCATTGGGAGTTGACAGTAAATAGGTAAAAATGTGAGCATGCCTAGAAATACTGTCTGAAAAAAATAAAATCCACAGCACAGCAGTATGTTTTCTTATTGTGACTTTCTGAGGTGATTCAAGCTATCTGTATTAGTCTTCTCTCAAATTAAAAGAGCCTTCTCTGGCTTCTCTTCAAATGAGTACACTGGGATACCACTGTGCACTGGAAAAGTTGTCTGTTTGACCAGGCATAAAAGAAAAAAAAAAAAAGTAACCAAGTAACCCTGCTGGGTGACTCTAGGGAGATTCCCCTGAGCTGCATTTATGCAAATTCAAGTAATGCAACTTACAGTGCAATGAAACACAAGAGGAATGATGGCACGGGAACAGTGTTGTAGCCTTGTTCCAAATTCTTTTCTGCATATCATCAGTCCTGAATGAAGAAAGGGTTTTCTGTCACAATGAATTGTTTTTACCCAATGAGAGGTGAAGAATTAATAAAAAAGTGTCAACATAAAATTAAGGATAATGTCATTAGTTGCTGGTACTAAGTGTAGTTTTTAGTTGGAGACTGAATCGCATACATACCATTCATCACATTGGGAACATATAACAAAGGTCCTTTTAATTATTTGCCAGCAAAAATTCATTGACTGATTTTGATTTCATAGAAGTCATTAGAGAAAAATAAACAAACAAAAATCCCTCAGCAGAAGTATTTAGAAAGAGTTAAACTGTAGGCACTCAGTAAAGAAAGGTCAGTTGACAAAAACTCCTTGCTGCTTTGTCTCATATCAGTTCAGAGTGTAACTTGAGTGGAGGGCAACAAGGGGACTAGTGGCACCAGCTTGGATGGGGCACTGAACAACTTGGTCTAGTGAGAGGTGTCCCTGCCCACAGCAGCAGGTTGGAACTAGAGGATCTTTAAGGTCCCTTCCAACCCAAGCTATTCCATAATTCTATGAGACTATATGAAATATTTTTTTAAATCATTTTCCTTAAGAAAAAAATAATGAGTTTATTTTGTACAATGCCAAAATGTTCATTTGCTTAAAAAAGAAAGGATACAGGATTAAACAAACGTTTCATATGGTCTAGGTTGGATGTCGTCTGTTTCACTAAGTAAACCCAGAGTTTGGATCAAGGTTAAGTAGAACAAAAGCTCTCTGAAAGGGCATGCTATAAGCTGAGGGGATGATAGTTTTCAAAGGGTTGTTTTAGCAAATAACCATCAAAGGGCAAAATGCATTATGTGTGCAAATCCCAGTGGAGTCAATGTGTTATGACTGATGCTCATACACCACTGACAGCTTGAGACACACAACAGCTCAAGTCAGTCCTCTAATTCAAATGAGATTCTGCAGGGAAGAGGGGCTCCAAATGACTGATTACAAAGGGAAGAATACATATTTTGGAGTCACAATTGCTGAGCGCTTCATCTTTTTAAACATATTTAATGTTTCAGTCACACACATAACGGAGTCTCTGTTAAGTGAGAATTCTGCTAATATTTTTAATCATTGTTGAACTTCAAGTACTAATAACTGCAATTCTGCTTCCCTCATTTTGTTGTTCTCTCCTGCATCAATGTGAATTGCTGCTCTTTTCATTAACACCTATCCTTCACTATCAAAATTCTTTCTAAAGGAAGACTGTTTCTACTGAAAGACTATAAGGTTATTCCTTGTGTTATGAAAAATCAGTGACAAACATGATTGTTTTGTCTCTCCTACACAGAAAGGAGCACCTGAGATTCATAGATGCTTGTGGTTGAAAAAGAACATCAAAACCCAAAAGGCTTCAAAGAGAAGATGAAATAATTTTATTAGCAAACCACACACTCAGCATGGAAATTTGTATATATTATGCCCCTATCTTCTGAAAATTATAATAATAATAAAAGAATAAAGAGGAAGAGGGAAGAAAGAGAAAAATGAAAGGGAGATCAGGTAGGAGAGGAAAGGGGAACAGCATTCCTGGGTCCAGTGTGGATCCAGCCAACAGAGTGCCCAGTGTCCTGGGGGCACGACCTTGACTTTGTGTGGGTACCTTCTTATAGTTAAGTTTTCTCTGGCCTGGGATTAGATTTCTCTCTCTTCAAATAAATGAGTTTGCGTGCACAGTCCAGTCTTCTGGACTTTTCTGGGAGTGGGACTGGGGCCTTTGAGCTTTCAATCTTTTAACTCATCTCAGGCTTTAACATCTAAGGCTTTTGATGGTCTCAATCCTGGTCTACTGAGAGGAGGGCCCACTCCTTAACCCCACTTCTGCCCTTGTGCTGTATATTGTGCAGTCACTACGGACCTGAAAAGGAACAATGTCCTCAGAAAGGAGGTGCCCTACATTCTTAGGGTTGCCCCTTTCAGCCACATCCTGTTCTAAGTTACTGATTGAAAGGTCATCAGTGTTTGAGGTATAGCAATGCATTAACTCCTTACAAGGTTGTGTTCTTGCACCAACTCTATTCACAATCTTCTTCAGCATGATGCTCCAAAGAGCCACAGCAGACCTCGATGAAGAAAACAGCATCTACATCCGATATTGTACCGATGGAAGCCTATTCAACCTAAGGCGACTGAAGGCCCACACCAAGACCCTGAATCACCTTGTCCGTGAGCTGCTTTTTGCTGACGATGCCACCCTTGTTGCCCACACAGAAGCAGCTCTGCAGCGCCTAACATCCTGCTTTGCAGAGGCTGCTGAGCTTTTTGGGCTGGAAGTCAGCTTGAAGAAGACAGAAGTTCTCTACCAACCTGCACCTCAAGAAGTCTTCCACCATCCTCACATCACCATAGGCAATTCAGAGCTTAAGTCAGTCCAGCAGTTCACCTATCTGGGAAATATCATTTCCTCAGACAGTAAGATCGACAAAGAGATAGATAACAGGCCAGCAAAGGCATACANGGATGGAGGATCACCGCCTCCCGAAGATTGTGCTCTATGGTGAACTCGCCACCGGCTGCCGCAAGAGAGGAGCCCGGAAGAAGAGATTCAAGGACTCTCTGAAACAACACCTCAGCCTTGGCCATATTGACTGCCATCAATGGTCCACTCTGGCCTCCAACAGGGATTCATGGAGACACACCATTCACGACGCTGCTGCTTCCTTTGAGAATGCACGCAGAGTCAGTCTTGAGGAAAAAAGACAACGCAGGAAGAACCGTTCCTCACCAGTATCACCTAAAGAGACGTTCCGCTGTGCCTTTTGTGACCGGACCTACCTATCCTGTATCGGCCTTTTTAGCCACCAGCATGCTTGCAGCAAACGTGGGTAGTGCCCTTCCCAAATCTTTGTTCACGAAGCCTAGCCATGATGATGATGAAACTCCTTACTTAGCCTTATACGGTGATTATATAGTATTGTAGGAAAAAGTGAAAACGAGTAAGGTGGAAAAGTCATAACTTCTTCAGAACAGTCTTTCAGCTCAATGATTAAATCGTAATCTGTTGCCTATTTCTCTTGCTAGTCTTAAATGTGGCAAAACAGAGAAGGAAATAACCTTACAATTAGAATCTTAAGTTTAATTCTGATTTACACTAAGATTTTCTGCATCTTTTTACCAGTTACTGAAAAGGGGATATTAACGAGGAAAATTGTGGGAATGAGGAAAAATACTGGATTGATGTCAAATGCCTCCTCAAATGCTTGTGTTTCACCTATACTAAACACTCATAGAAACCAAGATCAAGTTGTAGATGAGTGCAGACAAATGGATTGTCTCAATATTGCTGAACACCACCCCCCCCAACCCCATGAAATTAAATGTATGATTCTATGATTCTAGATAAAATGTGGAACTAAAATGGTAGAGAATAATGACAGTATAAATTTTGCCTTAATTCTAAACAGGGAATTAAACAAATGTCTAGTAGATATGATTGTCTAAATCTAAAGAAGGCCTTTGGAAAAAGGAACCACAGATTCATATAAAAATGCTTGTTCTGCCCAATCAAATAAAATTAATGTAGTTAATTTTACTGTGCCTAATATCTTTAAATCATTTAATCAAAGACGTGAGTCGTGGTATGTGAGAAATTCAATTAACTAATGCCAGTAAATTGATAAAAGTTCAGTACAATAAAAATTGGGTAAGCAAGAAAAACTACTCTTAAGGCACTACACTCAATGTCATACTAAAGGCAGTGAGACAGTGGAGAGATTGCAGAGAAGAAGGTGACTACTAAAGAACTCTGATGGGAATACTGCAGATATAGTTATGGCTGTACAGGAAATTACCAAAATGTCAATTAAACTGTCAGTGGCATAAGGTCCTTCTGTGATTAAATAAGGCAAAGCTATTTAAAAAAACCCAGATAAATAGCTTCACAAAATATTAGTAATTTTTATTTCTTTTCCAGGAGAAAATTCCTCTTCCCTCCCTTCCTCCCCTGTGAAAGTGTATTTTCTCAACTGATAGGTAGTTTATTAGAGCTTTAGGTTATGCTATCTCAGAAAAAAAAAATCAGAGAGTAACAAAAAAGTGGCAAAAAAATGCAATTACTCTAATATTGTGATACAGACTACTTAATGTACAAAGATGTAGTACATGTAAATGTTTTATAACCTGATATTATAAAAAATATATTAAAGGGAAAAATCTCATTTTGTATCCAGTACAACTTACTAAATAGGAAAAAAATAAAATTAACATAAGCTTTTGTTTATTCAGATGCTCACCAACTTTGTTCTGGCACGCTTAGAGATAAAGAGCAAGGCTGATGTTTTTGCAGTCATTCTCACTGAAAATAGAACATGTTTACTGTGAACAGAATGACATTGTTTGCTGACTTCTATAATGCTGCTCTTGCTTGAGAAAGGAGCAAACATAAAAGGAAAGTGGAATTGTGTTTTGGTTCAGAGAGGTGGATTAGCGAACTGTGTAAATATGATGCACTGTTTGTTTAAAGAATGTCTCATCTATACACACACGAGACTAAACCCTGGTACTGTTGAAGGCAAAACCATAATTCTCCCTTGCCTTTAGCAGAACCTAAGATTGGCTCAGCACTTTTTAATATCATAAAATTTCTCACTCCAAAAGAAAACTTGACTGCATTGTCTGTTTTCACAACTTAACTCTTCTATGTTCCAAAATCATTGATATGAAGAGCCTGTGTGAGCTTCCATGAAAACACTGTATAGACCTTTTCTCTGAGGAAGCAAAGAAGTCTGAGTCCACAGTGTTTTTTCATAGTATTTACTGAGTAGATCAGTATCACACTAACAGATGCACAGCTTTCCTGATGCTTTTTCCTGGACAAAATTATCTGGTGATATATATTAACTTTTTTAAAGATGAAGCAGCAAAATTACACTTCCACTGAAACACATTTTTTCAACTACTTATTCCCTTATTTACTTATATATTTTTATATTCAGTAGAGAAAGAAAGGGATAAGCAAAGAAACATACAAAAAGGACACATTTTATTATATGAGAGGTCCATTTGACCACCATTTTTAATTATGTGTAACATAAAATGTACTTGGCAAATTTGTTCCTCCGGAGCATTCTTAGAACATTTTTGTTTCCCTAATGCCATTTTATTCCTATTCAGTGGGGTTTCTTTTCTTTAACCAATCCCACAATATTAATTGCAGCTTTTCTTTTCTTTGTATCTGGCTATGCATTAGCATTGCTTTTCAATCTTCTGTGATGGACTTCCTCATAAAGTTTTGTCAAGCCCAGATAAATGGCTCCAGGGAGGTAGAGAAGCTCAGAAGTCCAGAGTCACTGTGCTAATGTAAGTAAATAGTCTTTATTTATATGGGTTAATAGCTATTTAGATTTTCTATCAGTGAAGTCAGGCCTTTAATCAAAACTATATTCTACAACTATTAGAGAATTAAATAAAGTTTTAAGAACATAAAGTGTAGTGTATTTTGGTAAACAGTTACTCAAAATCCTGCCTCATCATGATTAGACATGGCCATTCAGAAAGTTACCATGTATTTTTACAAGTTTAATTACACAAATTGTTAGATATTTTAGTATTCATACATAGCAAAAATTCAGATGTATAAAAAAATCTATTTGTTACTTCTCATAGGCCTCTAAATTCAAAATCTAACAGTTTACACACCCCATAATATAATAATAAACTGAGACAAGAACAGACTACACAGCCAGCTGCAGTTCCGAACATACTCTGCAAACAGTCAGAGAGACACGATCTCAGTCATTAACCCGGAGCTTGCTGAAGGCCTCAGACCTTCCTTAAGGCCATCTTGCATATCTTGAATTCATCAATGCTACCTCAAGAAAGCATACATATCTAAAGTATATCTCAGATAATTAACCTTGAAAAACAAAAATGTGGGGGTTTTTTGGGGGTAGTATCATAGAAGTATTCCACAAAGTGAAACTACAAGATATAGTTTTACAATTAAGGTACTTTAATTACAAGATTGGTTGTACGAAATTTGCATTAGTTACATCATCAGTTCTGTGAAATTCACCCATATTGTGTGAGGAATAAATTCATTCCAAAATTACTCTACCAGCAGGGTCCAAGTAGGTAATGTAATTCTGATATTAATACAATCAGGATTTTTTTTTTTTGCTAAGACTGGTTGGAACCTTAGATAAAATGTCTATAGCAGATGTTTTAATGCATAAGTTTAGGGCCTGTAATTTATCATTCCCATGTGTTTGTGTGTGTGTGTCTCTATGTGTGAGACCTGGTGTTACATAAGTTCAGGCATGTAAATGTTTGGAAGTATTTGGAACCAATCCACATATATGTTATGAAGCACTGACAGTTGACTTGAGAAGAGGTGAGGGAAAATACAGCATTATGGATGCAAGAAATCTTCCACAGGAAATGCTGATTACAGGAAGAGCATTTTAGGCTAACTGAACTTAAAGAACCCTGAAAAGAAGCAGTCACAAACAAAAAAGGGATATAAAAATCAAGTACCTCAAATGGGTACCCAAGGCACCCAACTAAACTTAAATGGACAAGGAATAGAAGGATAAAACTTGTGGCAAATCTGAGATATGAGAATTCTCATTCACTTAAGTGTATTCAGAAGCAGAAAACAAAGATTGTACAAATAAAACTAATATATAAATACCAGTGGGAGGAGAAGGCAGCCATGGGGGCAGAGAAGGTCCTGGGGGGCAGAGGGGAACCAACAAAAAACAAAGCACCCCTTTAGGAGTTAATTACTGGACCAACAGCAGCATCCTGTGTAGCTGAACCCCAGCAGCAATTTCCTTAAACTTCCTTCACCTAGGTCTGTTTTTCTCACTCTCTTCAAGCTGTATTTTATTACTCAACATCTTTTCCAGGTACGGGTCATGATTAATGCTACTTTGAGCAGAGATATTTGGCATAGACACCTTGTGTAGGATCCACAGAGGCCAGTGTCCAGTTTGACACTGCAGAGTCACTGTGGATGTGTGGGACATGATTCTTCCCTATGGGCCCTGGAGAGCATGTAACTCCCTGCAGGCACAGCCTTGCTCAGGGAGCAGCAGGCCTGAGGTTCAACTTCACTCCATCCCTTAGCTCCAGGGAATAAAACCGGAACAATCTAGATAATCTCTAGACATGTGGATTACAACCTCATCTGGATTCACAGAGGCCCAAAATAATAAAATGGCTTTTCCTCCACATGTTTAGCAAATGGAAATGACCTCCACCAACACCAA
>VWZD01004639.1:4995-29422 GCA_013396695.1 Sakesphorus luctuosus
TATAATTGCCTATTAAATTTCAAAGATGAAATCAAAGTGAGGTAAAAATACAGAATAAAACATTTCACAGAGAGAGAGATATGTATATTCTAGTCACATTTTGTATTTTCTAACCTTGGAGAGGAAAATACAGCATTTTCTATAAGCTTTCAGTGTCCCAGTTACCCTGCTCTAACTATGATGACAACATGCATCTTTGATGACATGGATGAATACATCTAAAATTCAAGTCTTCCTTCTAGCAAAACTGTAATCCAGTACAGAAGGTCAATGACGATCTGCCTTTTAAGGCCAAGTCTTTGTGAGTAGTAAGCAGCTTTTTCTTGTTAGGCTTTTTCTCTCTGCTTTGCTATCTGATTTCTGCAGGGACATGCATCTATTTACCATGCTGAATTCTGCTGTTCATCTTTTGCATCTAATGTATTTTTTGTTCATTTCCTAGAAGGAGACAAACAGAACTGGCTTTATTGGTAGCATTCTCTAAAGGCACAGTCAACGAAGATGCAGCTAATCCCCTCCTACTTATTATTCAGCAATGTCTGCCAATAGGATTTAGGAATCCCAAAAGGCAATGTTTAAAGGGAAGGGTTAAATTCAGCTCCTGTAATGCCATTCTCTGTTCCTGGGATAATTCATCATACTCAAGGAATCTGATCCATGGAGGGACCTAAGGCTGCCAATTAAAATAAATTAAACTAGATGGACAACCATCTGAATGAATGAAATTGCTGTCATGATCTGAAATAACTTTATTACAATGAGAAGCTATGTTGGTACAGACAGTTCTTTTAATCTGCTCCAAAGGGCCACATATTCCTTGCAGGAACTTGTGTTTGGGAGGTATCACCTCTAGAACTAAGCTCCCTGAGAAGCAATGATATTAAGGGAAACCTGCAAGGGTACTTGATTTAACATTAAAGTGAATTTATCAGCTACTCCCAACTTTTTGAGAGACTAATTGAATTATCAAAGGCTGCAATGGGGAATGTAAAGCCTTCTGAGCACAGATTTTTAATATAGATAAAATCCTTAAATCATTCTATGTGATTATCTTAAAATGTAGAAATAGCCTGGGTCCTGAAATACACCTGAATTTAAGATTTCTTTTCCCTTTCTAAAGCCTCTATCTACCTACCAAAATTATAGGAAACCATAAGTGTTTGGGATAGGAAAAAAGACTAAATTATTTTAAAACATCTATTCTGTGCTCTCTTTCAATGTCTTCAGGCGTGCTGGGTGCTCACCAGGGTAAATTCTATTAAATTTGTTGCTCAACTCTTTACAACAAAAAATTTAATCTTTCAATTTTTAAAGGCTTTCAAGAGAATATACAACTTTCCTCATTTTCAGTGAGACCATACATGATTAAAATCAAAGATGAGTGCATCATGTGCATGAACTTGGACACCCAACAGTGAAAGAAATGCTACTATTAACCTAGACAGAAATTACATCTGTGAAAATTCAACCTTGCCCAAAATTTGAAAGATAATTATCTGACAATTTATTTTTAATTTTTAATTATGTCTCTTTGATGAACGTATTGGTGTCGAATTGTAGAACAGATCCTATCAAAAGAGACTAGTGGAATGTGTGAGTCTGACAAAGGCTATTTATTATATCCCACCAACATTTTGCAAGAGAACACTTTCATATACATTCATAAACATTAATGTTCATGAAGATATTGTTGAACCTGTATTATAGAGACAAAGCTGTGTCTACAATACATTGTCATATGCTTGTTGACAAATGTATGACAAGTACTTAACGATTCTATTACCAATTGTAAAAATAATTATAAAAGAAGAAAAAATATGTTAAAATTGAGAGTATGAGAGTAAAGCTTGCAAGGCTTGCATTGGCAGAACAAAAGATACATGAGAAGCTTTGCCCCAATAAACCTCCTATGCTGCAATCAAGTGCAGTGACAACAATTGGAGGTGTTCACTAGATGAAGATGTGAAAAGAGCTAATTGTTAGGTGTGAATACAATTCTACCTCCATAATGCATTCATCCCAGAATGCAAGCACATATGTTAAAATGGTTTCTTCTTACCAAGCAGTTTTAGAGATATTTGAGTAAAAGCAGGTAAAGAATCACAGACACAGAATAATTTAATGGGATATTTATTACAAGGCATCAGGAAGGACTTATGTCATAATCTTATTCTATGACAGAAGTATATCCTGTCCAATAATAAAACTGCTGATAATTGTGAATAATTAATAATTATACCAAGAAACAACAGCTTATCTCTTATACACAAAATAAAACAATCTGTAGTATTCTCAACAGATGCTGTATTGTTTGCATTGTCCCTTTGTGTTATGGAAATCTCCCAGAGGCATGCAGAATTGCCCAGTAAAGTGGACCTTGGAGCAGACCAGAAGCTGAGGCACTATTGATTGCCTCTAATTTATTCCTCTACGTAGAAAATGTCTATTTTTAAGAGAAGGGGGGAAAAACGCAATTGCCTCCTTAATAAATTCATGTATTTTCTTTCAGTATTTGCAAATCAAATGTCTTGCCAGCCTTCCAAGGTTCTCATAAGTCAGTTTGCTTGTCCTTGATTTTTTGAGGGTCATTTCACTGACAGTTACATTTTTTGATGTTCCACTGTCACCAAAGGAAAACTGAAGTTATTCAAAACTCAATATTTTTACACATTCACTGGCCTTCCATCAAGGCCAGACTGGATGGGCCTCTAAGCAACTTGGTCTAGTGAAAGGTGTCCTTGTCCATGGCCAGGGAAAAATAGATGATCTTTAAGGTCCTTTCCAACTGAAGCTATTTTATGACTCCCTGAATCTATGATCTTTGTTCAACTACTATTCCTGTTCATGACAGTTTTGTCTTCCTTGAGCTACTCCAAGGAGCCATTAGTCTCCCCATGCTTAGTTCTGTTCACTAGATCTATTCCTGTTGCACTGTCTAAAAAGATAACATGGTTACAATAACACATAGTTTCACAAGCAATGGAACTAATTAAAGCCTATTGTCTGAAAAATTTTGTATTATTATTATTCACTAATGTGTTTTGGGAGGCACAGCCTACTTGAAGCTTTCTAAGTAACTGAGGCATTGTTAATGGTTCTTTTCAGTCAAGAGTCTTCAGATTCTAATAATCTGTGACATCAGTTTTTTAACTTACACTGAACACTTACATAGTCTATTACAGCTGTCTATATCCACAAAATTTGTGGAAACTTACTTTTGAGTCCTGCATCCTTGCATAGATACTGGTTCAGAAGTTATGGGCAATCAGGGAACCAGGAAGACACAGAATGTAATTTCATGGAGTTATTTCTAAAACACCCTGAAAAATGCATCTGGAAAATCAACTTCTTTCCATAACTGTTGCTGAAAGACTGATATCTCTACATCGGATTTCTTTTTTCTTGAATATTTGGCAGGGACTTAGGAAATCATTAATGCTACCATAAACTACTTATTGGCTAAATTTTTGAAATATTGCTTTCTGACCAAATCAATGTAAAATATGTTTAAATGACTGCTCATTGAGAAGTAGATTATCCTGGTCAAAAAATTCACTTATACATCCAGGTTAATTCTCTCACTAAATAACTCAGACTCTTCGACTTGATGTACAATACTGCTCTGTGCTGTTTACACAGACAGGTACATACATTTACACCTTGCCAAGGAATGTAAGAGAGACATAACCCCAGATTCTGATAGTTGCATGCCTCCAAGGAAGGTGTCCATATGCGAAATAGGTGCCTAACTTCCCATTATAGCATATGGAGTCCTACTGAAAAGAGTCAACATTATGTGCGTGCTTATGTCGATATTTATAGTTGATCTGAATCCTTTGATAATTATGTGTATGAATATGGATCAAAATTTCACTCCAAAAGTCTAACTATAGATGTAGGTAACCAACTTTTGGCAGAAATACTTGAAAATACTCGATTCCCTATCCTGAATACAGTCTTCTGTAATGAGACACTTTGCAAAGAATTTTGTCAGTGATTATGAGCAGAGCTGCAGAAGTGGCATTTAATTGATTTCATTTTGTTTCTGTGTTAGGGAAAGTCCTATTTTGATTAATCACTCTTGCTACAAAAATGTGCTATTTTTTCACAGCACTTTTCAAGAAAGCTGTTTTGAAGATTCTTGGAAGACACACTCCAGCTTGTTATGCCCAGCTGTGTAACATCACACAACAACACACTCACACATGATTAATGAAAACCATATCATCCTACACCAGCCAATAAAAAATTAATTTAACTTCCTTGAAAATTCCTAACCCTTCCATAAGAACAAAACATCTCCTAGTCCTACTTGAAAAAAAGATCAGATTAGCTTCTGTACTCCTATACTTGAAGAAAAGGACAAGAAAGAAGTTTCAAGAGATTGCAGGACAAATATTAATCACACGAGGCCAATAGATTTCTGTCAGATCAAAACATAAATATTAGGTGGGAGAAAAAGCCAAAAGCTGAGGAAATACTTCTGCTGAGAACTGCTTCTCTGAACCAGAATTGCAACTTCAGGCTTTCCATCCTCTAGCATGAAATATATTATAACCTCCAGCCAACAACAAATATCACTTATTTGGATACAGTTTTAATTAAGTATCATCTAAGATCAGTCCACACAAGCAAGGGATTTACCCTCATGAAATACAGACTTAAGAAACTCATAATTGTATACTGACTGCAGTTACCTCACACCACATGAGGCATGGACTCCGTCACATACGCTAACACAAGTAAAAAGCAGTAATACCATTTCAAGCTTTATAATTTTGGTCAGGTATAGAATTTGTCCCAACATGAACAGGAAGGTTATAAATTAAAAACTTTTTCATTTTCAGCTGAAATTTGTGTCTTGCAGTAAAGTAGGTAATAATAAGACAAAGTATTTCATGCTTTAGCAAAAACTGCCTTTTCAATAAATTTACACGAGGTAGTAATGAGGTATATTGTGCAGTTTTTAATCTTCTCTGAAAGAAAGTTGGAAGTCATTCCTCTGCCCAGCTCTCAGGTATTAAGTCTGTACATTTTTTATGTTGACAGCTCAGCTTCAGGCTATAAAATTGAAGAACCTGTTCTACATTTACTATTTAAAACGAGCAGAAAAACTAAACCTCCATCAATCTGATGCCTTAATTTTATAGCTTATCTTGTGGCAAAAAATGCATCATACAAAAGATTTGTTCCAATTCTGCAGACAGATCTGTGAACTCACTGGTACCTGTGAACCATGCGTTCCTGTAGAGATTGGTGGTAACGATGTAGCTGGAGTTTTAATCGTACTATAACATAGAGCTACTGCTATTCACCTGTCTTTATGCTAAGAATCTGTAATAAGAATGTATTTAGAAAATGTGTGTGCACACAGCACAAACCCAAAGTAATACAGGTTCACACAGTCTGTTTTACACATCTATACCTCTTCCAAATAGCATGCTTTCTTTTAGAAACTCTATCAGGACAAAAGCATAGAATAAGACAGTGATATAATTTTGAACACTATTTTTCAGAGGAAATTTATGTTCAAATCTCTTGAATACAAGACTAATACAAATATGCAGTTTCTTCAACAAATTACTTGTAAAGTCTTCAAGAGATAAAAGTCAATTATGTTTTGATATGTGACTTTTTAAGCTGCAAAAGTATAAAAAACCAAACCCTATGTATTTTTAGAATCTCACATGTAAATTTTGGATCACAGGAGTAGACAGTATTTGCTCACCTGAAAGAAGTAGATCAACAGACTGAAGTCTAGTTGTGATGGTGTGTAGGGTGAGGATAGCAAAGGAAAGCAAAGTCGGGAATGCTTGAAAAATAAAATATTTTTAGTTAACAAGAAGAAAATTAAAACTTTGGAGAAAGGATTCATTTCATATCTGAATCCCTCTTCCAAAATAGTCTCTGATTTTATCTTACTCCTGTGAATAGCCATGTCTGAAAAAGGGTGGTAGCAGTTGCATTAAAGCACACGATACTTTTAGCTAAGGACCAATGCAGAGCATATTCAGGAATAACTCTCAGGTAAACAATCTACTCAGAATAAAACAGAGTGTATGGTGTAGCAGTGATGTGAACGATTTAGTGTAGTGACTACATGTAGTTTCAGTTCCTTTTTTATATAGTTCTATCCAGACAGCAGTTTCATAATGCATTCAAACTCAGGGACAGAAAACATCAACTCAGCAGAGAAAATAAAAATATATATTCTTAAAAAATTATAGTTCAATTTGCTTTAAAGCATGACACAAGTGTGAGAAACACAATAAAACAAACAAGTATAGCTTGGTGGCATTTATTTCATAAAGGTTGAGAAAAATGTGTCTTGTATGGATTATTTGGATATTTGCAATGAATGAAAATAATAGCTAATTACATAAGCTATCAACAGCTTCCTAGGAAAAGAGCTTGTACAGTTTCTGACCTGATATCATATTCATTTAATCTAATTTATGAAACTGCTTGAGGAAACATTCAGCTGCTTTCCTGAAACACTGACTTGGGGATTATTGGAGCTGTATAATTGTTCAACTGATCAGACTTAAAAAGAAACATTTTGTTTTACATTAGTTTTGCAGAAATGGGTAATGAATTTGAGAAATAGATTGTTGTCTAAAAGTCTTGCTAAAATGTCTAGCTGAGAGGAACCATAACTACACTTTTTTTAAGCAGTCTCATTTTCTTATTTTCAGTCTTCATTCAACATCTGTTTTCCCCCCTCCTCTGTAAGATAATTATGCAGAAATCCAGCATAAAACAGGTTGAGCAGTTAATAACAGGCAGCTTAAACATTTTTTCCCATTGATGCACTGCAGATGTTTCTGTCTCTTTTTTTCCTTTGGCTTCTCATTTAATTTGTATACATTTCTATCCTGATCGTGAAGTATGCTCCCATAACATATGGAAGCATCTGAAAATAGGTCTGGAAAATGCACATATTCATAAGTCTCTTACTGTATAGAGCACAGTTTTTCCAGACAATGTTGAAGGAATTTGACTGAGATAGGTGGTCTCTCACAACACTCACTCAAGAAAGACCTCCAGACCTTTTAAAGATATACTATGTAAATGTTGATAGTCTTTTAATAAATGTCTATGCATATGTTTCCTTTTTCCAAAATAATTTCATGAATTCTAGTAAGTCAAATAAGAGTGAATGTTTTCCCTGTAGGTTTAATAATGTATAACTTCTGATTGCAAACTGAGGACTGGATAATCTTTTTGGTTTTGGGGGGGTTTTGGGGGGTTTGGTTTTTTTCATAGTGTTGCAGATATAAGTATCTGCTTAGAACTACCTGCCAGGTCATGTGTTGACACTTACAGTGCCCCCATGTGTGCCTAGAAAACTGGTATTCTTGGAATTAATCCATTCGGACTGCGATTTAGTGAAGTTTATTAGATTATCGTGGGCATGAGGTGAAAGAAAATAAATAAATAAGTAAGTAAATAAATAAATGTAACGGTATCCTCAATACAAACACGAAGAGCTATTTTATATAGGATTGATATATCTGTGCTATAGTTTATGATAGTTTTTCTATATACCATCATACCTAAATGGAGACTACAAGAAAGATGGAGTGAGACTATTTTACAAGAACTTCTAGTGATAGGGCAAGGGGGAATGGCTTCAAACTGAAAGAGGGTAGTTTTATACTAGATATTGGAAAGAAAATCTTACTGTGAGGATGGTGAGGCACTGGAACAGGGTACCCAGGGAATTTGTGGACACCCTATCCCTGAAAGTGTTCAGGACCAGGCTGGATGAGGCTCTGAGTAACCTGGTCTAGTGAAAGTTGTCCCACCCCATGGCAAGAGGGTTCAAACCAGATGATTTTGAAAGTCGCTTCCAACTCAAGCCATTCTATGATTCTATGAAAAGTGTATTTTACACACATTTAATTTGTCTATTCTCTTTCTATACATGAAATTCAATTTTTTTCCTACAATTCATCAACAACAGAGAATTTGTGATTGTTGTTAAATAATGTTTCTTGTACAACAGTAAATATACAATTAATACATATACACAAGATCACTGCAAGATTCTACCAAGACATGATAGCTCTCAGAAGAAAGTAATGTCCTCCTATCTTATTGCGGGATTTTTTCCTGACTTTAAAATGCATTACTTACAACCTTGAAAAGCCCCAATTCAGGTTTCACGATATTTCATTTATATTCTTTTCAACTTTCAATATTTGTGCTATTCTACTCTGATAACTGTCTTCCTCCTTAGGAGACCTGATTTGTTTTCTCACCTTCAGATTTCACCACTTTAGAATTTTCTAACATTGTTGTCAAAGTTCTCAGGAAAAAAATTATATCTGATATCTGTTGCTTGAACCTGTAGTCTTGTAAATAGGCAATTCTGTGCAACTCCACATCTACAATGTTAGTATTATAAAACATACATTTATGATGTTTCAAAATAATAGTGCCCATTTACAAATCTTTTAATAAAGAATAGGAAAAGGTTTTAATTGATTCTTTGTTTATAATGGAATCACACAAGCTATGTGTGTTCCAAAAGTCACAAACTTCAATACAGCGATTCACAAAAAGAGGTTCATATGTAAGAAAATGGTAATTCAAAAATCTGAACTATGCCCTTAGCAGCTCAAGAAGACAAGCAATGTTGACAGGAAGGTATCTGGTACCAATCTTAACTGGAGCAGGCAGTCAAATAATTCATCTTTACTTTCTTCGCAAAATCAGTATTTTAATAAATGCTAAGAGATTCACCAACTATACCAAAATGACATTCACTATCCAATCATCTAAACCCTGAGTAAGCCCAGGAAGATGTTAATTAATAAAAAAAAAAAAAAAAGAAATAAAGAAACAAACGAAAAAACCCAACAGACCCTAAGCAAGTTTAATAGCCTTGAAAACTCAGTCTAGACTTGGGTCATGGCATATACTCGGCAGTACACTGGGAGTTGATCTAGAGAGAAAGATAAGACATTAATTATTCTTATAGTCCTGTACTGCTGTGTTGTTAAATACTGTGAACCATGAGATCTATCTAGATTGTTTGATCTAGGGAGAATGTCCTATACCTTTATGTGAGAAATAAGCAATAATTGAACCTATCCTCCACAACTAAGACCCACACTTGTGGCAAATATAATTATCAGTGTATCTTCAGGTCCTATCTATAAATATCATGATTAGATCACATGTCATATGTATTAGGTGATATAATTCATGTGATATGGAATAAAAAGTGAACAGCTTGCATGTAGCCAACAGCTTTACTTCTCGTTATTTCAGGAAATGATGCTACCTTCACTAGGGAGATATTTGGAAAACATCAGCTTATGAAGGAATGTTTACTAGTTCAGCAGAGCAAATGGTCCTAAAAGACTCACAAAGGCATTGTGATACACTCACAACTATACTTCAGCCTCCTGGGCTGAAATTCTACGGGTATAAAGAATAAAATAATCTGTGTCCTGGGAGGGTTACATTGCTTAGATATGTAAATTAAGAAGTTGGCCTTTTTATGCTCTCTACCTATTCTGTGGAAAAAAGAGAGACTCTTTCAAAGGGAATTTTGGTTTAAATTCTTCACATAGATATTCAAAGACTTTTGGAACAAGTTCTGTCTTTTTTGACTACCAAAAAATCAGGAAGAAGAATCATTAACCTCATAAATTTCAACAAGGCCAAGTGCAAAGTCCTGAACCTGGGTTGGGCAATCCCCAGTATCAATACAGACTGGGAGATAAACAGATTGAGAGCAGCCTTGCTGAGAAGGACTTCTAGTTTTTGGTGGATGAAAAGGTGGACGTGACCCAGCACTGTGTACTCACAGCCCAGAAAGTCAAACACTTCCTAGGTTATATCAAAGGCTGTGTGGGCAGCAGATCAAAGGAGGTGATTCTAACCCTCTACCCAACTCGTGTGACTCCACCTGGTGTGCTGCACCCAGCTCTGGAATCCTTAGCACAAGAAAGACATGGATCTCTTAGAGACAGTTTAGAGGAAAGCCACAAAAAACACCAGGGAACCGTGTGGACAGGCAGAGAGAGTCACAGAAACACAGAATCTCAGAATACGTCAAGTTGGAAGGGACTCACAGGGATCATTGAGTTCAACCCTTAGGCCTGCACAGGAACATCCCTAAAAGGCATACCATCTGCCTGAGAGTATTGTCCAAATGTTCCTTGAACTCTGTCAGGCTTGATGCTGTGACCACTTCCCTGCAGAACCTGCTCCAGTGCCCAACCACCCTCTGGGTGACAAACCTTTTTCTAATATCCAACATAAACCTGCCCTGACACAACTTCAGGCCATTCCCTTGGGTCCTGTCACTGGTCACCAGAAAGAAGAGATCAGTGCCTGTCTCCCCTCTTCCCCTCATCAGGAAGCTGTAACTGTATTGAGCTCTCCCCTCAGTCTCTTCTCCAGGCTGAACATACCAAGTGCCCTCAGCCACTCCTCATATGGCTTCCCATCAAGGCCATTCACTATCTTCTTTGCCCTCCTTTGGACACTCTCTAAGAGCTTAATATCTTTCTTATATTGCAGTGCCCCAAACTGTACACAATATTCAAGGTGAGGTCACACCAGTGCAGAGCAGAGTGCGACAATCACTTCCCTGGACTGGCTTGTGATGCATTACCTGATGACCCCCCAGGACACAGTTGGCCCTCCTGGCTGCCAAGGCACTGCTGACTCATATTCAACTTGCTATCAACCAGGACTTTCTGTGGCACTGCTTTCCAGTATCTCATTCCCCAGTCAGTACGAACATCCAGGGTTTCCCCACCTCAGGTGCAGAATCCAGCACTTTGTCCTGTTGAGTCTCATATGGCTGGTGATTGCCCAGCCCTCTAATTTGTTGAGGTCTCTCTGGAGAGCATCCCTGCCTCTGAGGGAGTGAACAGCTCCTCCCAGTTTTGTGTCATCTGCAAACTTGCTCAATATCCCTTCCAGTCCTGCATCCAAGTAATTTATGAAGATGTTGAAGAGCACAGGGCCTAAGATGGAGCCCCGTGGATCCCTACTAGTGACAGATCTCCAGTTTGATGTTCCCGCATTCACTGTTACCTTCTGTGCTCGATCCATGAGCCAACTGCTCACCCACCCCATGGTGTATTTATCCAGCTGAATGCTGGACATTTTGTCCTGAAGGATCCTGTGAGAGACAGTATCAAAAGCTTTACTGAAATCCAAAAAGACTACATCAACTGGCTTCCCTTGATCAACTGGGTGGGGGACCTTGTCATAAAACGAAATCAGGTTTGATAAGCAGGACTTTCCTCTCATGAAGCCATGCTGGCTGTGACGGAAGTCAGCATTGTCTTTCAGGTGTTTTTCAATACTTCCCAGAATAATCTTCTCCATAACTTTCTCAGGCACTGAAGTGAGACTGACAGGTCTGTAGTGTTCAGGGCAAACACTTCCTTTTTTTGCCTTATTTTCACAAGAAGATTCCTGTTCAGCCAAGCTGGCCTTTTGCCTTGCCTGCTTGACTTCCAACACTGGGGAATAGTCTGCTCCTGTGCCCTTAGGAGGTGACGTTTGAAAAATGACCTGCACTGATGAACTCCAGAACCTGCATAAACATTTTCCCAGGGAACCTTACTTATTCCCTTAGCAGCCTGAAGTCTGCTCTCCTTAAGTCCAGAGCTGAGGTTTTGCTGGCACCTTTCCTCCTGTCAACAGAGATTTTAAACTCAATCACTTTGGGGTTACTGTATCCAAGAAGGCCACCAATCTCCACTTTGCTCATGATATTCACTCTGTTGAAAAGGAGCAGATCAAAGAGAACACCTTTCCAAGTTGTCTCCCTTAGGATCTGTTCCACAAATTTGTCATCCAGGATTTTTAGGAATCTTCTGGCCTAGGTTGTACCATCTGTGCTATGCTCCCAGTTAATTTCTGGAAAGGTGAAGTCCCCCATAAGGACAAGGGCAGTTGACGTGGAAGTGTCCCTTAGTTCCTCAAAGAACAATTTGTTGTCATCATTATCCTGGCTGGGAGGTCTATAAGACTCCCACGATGACATTCACATTATTTGTTTGCCTCTAGATAAGAATAAATGACAAATTTGTGGAACAGATCCTAAGGGAGACAACTTGGAAAGGTGTTCTCCTTGATCTGCTCCTTTTCAACAGCATGAATATCATGAGCAAAGTGGAGTTGTTCAGCCTGGAGAAGAGAAGGCTCTGAGGAGACCATATAGCAGCCTGTCAGTATATTTATGGGTGTTTATAAGAAAGATGTAGAAAGACTTTACTAGGGCCTGTAGTGACAGAACAAGGGGCAATGGTTTTAAACTGAAGGAGGGTATGTTTAGATTAGATATAAAGAAGAATATTTTAAGATGAATGTGTTAAATCCTGCTTTTGTTAGAGAGGTTGGACTAGACGATCTATAAATGTCCCTTCCTACCCAACCATTCTATGAGTCTATGGCTACATAAATCATGTATCCTAACTTTTGTGTTATTAGTATGAAGTTGTCACAAACAGCTACCTGAAAGTAGTATTTTCTGATTCTGCTGGTTGTCTACAAAACTGTCTCACCCAAGGAGAAAGTGATATGTCCTAGCTTCAGTCTTCACTTCCGTATAGGACATTCCATAGTTCAACTAGAATTCAGATTTTAACTAGATGGCACACAGGCTATCAAAAATGCATTAATTTAAAGTTGATGTACTCAGCTGTTTTTTTCTTTCTAGAGAGAAAATGAGAGATCTTAAGTCAAGAGCTTAATACACTACTAGGAGGTACTCAGATACTGCTGTGATGAGAATCAACAGAATGAACAAAAATACCTAATACATAACAAAAGCAATGAAGTAAAGTGTAGTTCAGAGAACTAACTGCTCTTTCCATGATAGTTTGGCAGTATATATCGAAGGTGTGCATATATATTCATAGTCATTTTTTTCCTACTACACAGTGATTATAGCAATCTGTTCTTTTGTTCTATGTCCATTTGACAAGCACGATTTCTTCAGAAATAGATACGTGTCTTTCACTTCCAAATGGAAAAGATGGTTGAAAGGCCTGGAAGTTTTTAAGTTACTACATTTTGCCAGAACAAACCAGAATACTAATCATGAGCATGAAATAACTAACATGAACAAAACTAGTAACAAACCATCCTGCTGGATGGCAGCATACTGGAATGAACAAAATGTGAAAATTATTATATGAAAGATAAATAGTAAGGTGGATCACAGAATGCAGTCATTATTACAACTTTTTCATGTTGGAGTCTTGTTTCGATGAGCAAATTAAGAAGTAATCATAAAAGAAAAGCCCAAAACATTAAAAGATAGTTAGGGCAAGAAGGATTTAAGGCCATTAACCTTTACAGAGCTTTCTTTGCCCTAAGCAATCTTTATGCTTTCATAACATGAGCTACTGATGTTCATTTGGAGACTGAGATGAAAATAAAAGTGCATTTCACTCATGGACTAGTACTCATGTTTTGTTAAATGTACCCACTTAGTCACTGACATAGATTCACTTTCCTGGTGAACCTTAAGAGAAAATGCAATTATTCAAATGTGAAAATTCTGTGTAATTTCTTGCGTTTGGGTTTTTTTTCCCCCTCATGTATCCCAGCAATTTAGGCTGTGTCCAGGAAGATCACATAATCACCTTCAAATGTATTGCCTTAATCTATACAGAACTGCCAAAAAGTTGCAAACTTAGACTTCTGTAAAAAGAAAATCACATTGCTGTAAACAACAACAGTACAGCATATAAAATACTTACTAGAAATAAAAATAAGCTTAGAAGCAATGTTCCTGGTCAGAAGGGAGTGTTGTGGTTTAACCCCAGATGGCAACTAAGCATCACTCAACTCCATTCAGTCACTCCTCACCACAGTGGGATGAGAGAGAATTGTAAAAAAAAAACAACCAACAAACAAACAAGTGATGCATAGTACAGTTGTTCACCAATCAGTGACCAATGCCCATCTATTTCCCAAGTAGTGACCCCCGGCCAGTTATCCCCGTGGTTTATATGCTGAGCATGATGCCACATGATATGGCATATCTCTTTTGCTAGTTTGGGTCACCTGTTCTCCCAGATTCTTGTACCACCTCCAGCTTTCTCGCTGGCAGGGCAAGAGAAGCTGAGAAGTCCTTAATTTAGTGCAAGCATGACTTAGCAACAACTGAAAATAGTGTTATCAACATTATTCTTGCACTAAATTCAAAACACAGCACAGTACCAGCCACTAGGATGATAATGAACTCTGTCCAAGCCGAAACTGGGACAAGAAGTCAAACTAATGGAATTAGGTTAGACAGGGAAAAAGAATAAGAAAGGGAAAACAATGTAGGCAAAAGTGATGAAAATATTAAAATGATGTACCTTACACAAAATAAGAAAAAATATGAATAAAAGGTAAAATGCTAATTATAAGATCAGAGATAGAAGCAACATACCCTAATGAAAAGCTGATAAGAGGAAAAAATCAAATAGCAAGGTGAAAAACAGTATATGACTACCAGGGATGATTTAAATTATTCTATAATAAAGATTGAAAAGTTGATATTGAAAGAAAAAATTTTGCAACACCAACACACATGGAACAGAGGGAAAGTTGAAAGTTGGGGGAGAAATATAATGTAATAATTCGATCAAATGAGTGTGATAAAACTCACAGGAATGTTATTAATAATAGTAATTTTGATGAAGATGATTGCACTAATTTAAAAAAAAAAACCTCAGGAGCTAAGAACTGTTATGACGGAAATTAAATAAAAATTTTAAAAAGGAATAATTTGATCCACTTGAAAATATCACTAATATCTGTGCAGTCTGATTAAATGTACACTTCCTAATGCATATTTTAGTGCCCATCAACAGCAGATAAAGTATTACACTGAAATGCATGCATAATAATAACACAAGCCTAAACCATTCAGCTGCATCACAAATAATAATTATCTGGGACACTAAAAGATCATGGCAAAAGCTAATCTAATAAGTCTTCCATCATCCTTTAATACTTTAAAACTGTGCTGTGAGCTAAACAGTTGTCAAAATTGAGTTCTGTTTACGCCGAGCTGAGTATCAGTGAAACAGAGATCACTGCTGAGCTCTAATTACAAAAACAAATTGTTCTCTTTGTAATCGAGCCGAAAAGGTTAGCCTGCTTCTCATTCTGCCCTGCAACAGACTTTATGCTTATTGGAGGCACAAAGGTGGATGAAAGATCATATGTCTTTTGTTGAACAGATATGAATTGTATGAGAGAGGACATAATACAAAGACCCCAACAGGTAACACCGATTAGCTGCTGCCTTGCAGGGATGAGATCACAGAGAGCCAGTGACTACTTCATACTAAATATTGTATTTCATTTTAACTCAGCTAATGGCATACTCCCTTCTCTGCAAAGTGCAGTGGCTAAAGTGTGACCTACCAGATAAGTGCAGTCCATGACTATCTTCCTTCTTAAGGAAGGTACAGATGGTAGAGGTTATCCAGAGATGCACGGGGAATTTGTTTTCTGCTCAAGATCACATGGACTTACATCCTTCATAAGGTATAAGAGTGTATATAAGAACTGCAGTTGTGTACACTCCACCTTATATAAATATGAGCTTGTGGATGTATTTGTGGAATCTTGACTGCATATAAATTCAGGAACCATACTATGAGGAAGCTTATATCCTAAGACTGAATTCAGATTTCATATTGCGAAACGCTGCCCATATGAATGTCCAACATGAAGAGAAGTAGGAGAGATCACTACTTATCTTGTCTTCTAAGTTTTTATTCATTCCTACTGAGGAAAGATAGGGTTCTATTAATTTTGCTGCAATAAAGTCTTACATTGATAGTCACTTTGATGTCCAGCTGCCCACTTCCCAGATCTCTTGACAATAAATTCCTCTATCACAATCATGCATTAGCTGGTGTCTGGCACCAATAGAGATAAAATGCCGATTGCGTACTAAAAGCCATGGTTGCCTGTACCATCACTTCTCCACAGATATGTAATTCATTTCTTGAAAGAAACGCTATTACAATGTAACTAAATATAACATTGGTCCTCAGCAGGTATCACTGTGATGAGAATAGCCCATCACAGTTAGAGGGAATTTTTTTTTTTTTACACAGGACAGTCTCTGCTTATTCACTGTCAGTGAAAATACATTTTGCATCATCTCTTACGTTGTTTTCCTTATCTGGCATGATAGCTACCATCTATATTTCTCAGCTCTGTGCCCCAGGGACTGAAACTACCAAAGTAGAAGGAAAACACATATGCTAATAAAAATGCAGTACCAACCCATATCATGAACAGAACTAGAGTCATCTTTGATTTTCAATGCGTTTAGAGCCCTTTCCAAGACAGCTGCTAAATTGCTGCTTGAAAACACTGAAAGCCAGCATAAGAAAAGGTCTTATTTTATGAATAACTGCTACCTCATACATGCAGTCTAGCTCAAATAAGAATACTGATTCATTATAGCTAGCACACAGTTTTGCATCTAGAACTCAAATCAAAGGTTACTGAGAAACTTCATTACAATGGCAAAGCATACTGTTCCTTTGAATGATGAATTACTAAAACGAAAACAAAAACTGAAAAAAGGCAATTAAATCTACTTAATTTCAACATTCTACAAAACTCACCAGATCTAAAAATCTAAGGCTCATTTAAAGCAAATGGAGTGGGTCATTAACAGCTTATTGAAGATGTCAATCAACTGGAGATGTGGAAAGAATTTAAACACTTGCAAGTACTGGCAGTCCTCATGACTAATTTTTTCTTTTTATTCTACTAAGGGGAAAATTTCAGTCTTGCACCCCTATTGGAATTAGAAATTCCTCCAGATGTAGATTTCTATTTACAATTCTTTTATAAGATATCTCTTCTAAAACTAAAGATGTTAAAAAACTTCATGCCTTAGGAGTAGAATGTCTACCTTCTTTATCTAGGCTAGTTAAATAACAATAATTTTGAAGTTTGTTATTATCAGCCTGTGTGTAGGTGCATTGAAATGGTACATATATTTCATTTGCCAAATGTGACTTCAATAGATTTAGGAATCTTTAAAATTCTTTTGAATTTGTTTGTGTGTCTGAGCTTTCTCTTGGGAAATTATTTCACAGTAATCACTCATGGTTTACAAAGAAAATACATTATTCTTTGATATCCTTCTAATAATTCTCTGATTTAAAATGGGAGAATATAAAGACATTAAACAGAAGTAAAAGCTGAACAGAAATCTGCACTATTTTCTCAGCCCAGAATGATAATGTATACATTTGCTTGGGTATTTACTAGCAAAACAGGACTTGTAATCTGATTAAGTCTGTAACACAAGCATGAAACAGTATATAATGAATAAAAGGGGAATTTTTAAGCTCTCATCTGTAAATAAGTTTTATAATTAAGACATCTTCTTTAAAAAAAAAAAAGTATTCAGCTTAAGGGTTTTATATCTCGTCCTTTACCCAATGATAGTTTAGCTATAATTCTAGTTTGGTAACTTGAAAAAGTAACCAAGTGCTGAAACTTGAAGGCCTACATTTTTTGCATATGCAGAATGAACATTCATTCATGCTCATTCATTAACTTCAAGTATATTACATGAAAAAGATATATGAAGATAAAATTGCAGGTATTGGTAAATGGTTGGAGATTGTCTTGCGATATCTTGCCTATATGTAGCAGAACTGTTTTTCAAAGGATGTGATTATTCTAAAAGACATAGGAAGGCCTTTTATTTTTTTTTCTTTCATTCCTGCTGCAGCATCTGTGAAAAGACTCACAAAAACCTCTGTGTCAAGTGTGCCTAGTTTCAGAACACTATATAAACTCCAACAGGCTAAAGTAACTGCCCACTTCTTCATTTGGTCAAAAATAATTTTGCTCAGATGAGTAAGAAACCATGACATTTGCCATACTTTTGTTTTGCTTTAAGCAGTTTTGCACTGTAGATTCATGATGTTTCAGGCTAGGAAACATCAGCAGAGTAGACCTAGTTCTGACAGAAGAAGGTTCTCCTTTCTTTACCCTGTGATTTCACAATATGTAAAACTAAGCCAGATCATTCCTCCCTGGCATCCACTCTATGTTTCTATTATGTTTCAATATTATGGTGAGTAGGTTCAAGAGCTTAAAAACACATTGAAAAAAGAACAAACAAAATCTAAATAATTTTCTGTCAGTTCACCTTCCTGAACTGGTTTGCTAAACGATCACAAGGACTCTCTCCTTTAAAATTCCCATGTGGAGAAATGGGGCTATATCACGTTGATGGAACTAGGACTGTTTAACCGATTTAAACCAGTTAAAATTGTGACAGTAACTTTCAAATATTGGAGAGACTGTTATAGACCTCATGCTTCCTCATCAGCAGCTAATACTTATGGACAGTCACTCAGATTTTTATTCTCTCCTTTTAATGTTAAAAGTTACCTTCTTGTTGTGAACACATTCATGACTTCCTAGGAATTGTCCTTTCAGGCAACACCTGCTTCAATAGCCAAAGAAAGATGGTCACAGCAGGGGGGTTTTGAACTCCTCACAGTGGGGACAACCTGGGACTACAAGTCACACGCTTGTCACATGCATTACAAAGGCTGTGTAAATGGAACTGCTATGAGCCACAAATGGATGGACCCCAGCCTTACATCTCCTTCTGAAGTAGTGTTGTCACAAAAGTGTCATAAGATTTGACAGGTAAAGAACAGTTGATTCAAGGTCAGCCAGCTGAAGAAGGATGTGATGATGGATGAAAAAAAAAGAACATTCTGAATATCTGTATGTTAGGAATGTCTTCTGTTTAATTATATACTGTATGCTTACTCAAGGAGTGCAAAGTCTCAAGACTTCATTAGACATACAGGAACTGGAATTCCTTGCTTTTACTTCAGTAAGTATTGTTCTTTTTTTAAATGTCAGATTGGATAGCAACCATCAATGTGATAATCTCATCTTGATCATGCTCTTGTACTTAGAATTATGTAGAAATCAGTCAGGGATACAAACATAATATGTTGCTACAGAGAAATGAAGAGTGACCAATTCAGACCTATACAGATCCTGTGAGACTGGGGTAGCTATCAGCTAAGAAGTAGCAAGGAGCTCAGCTGCTGCTAGGTGGTAGGGAGGAGGTTACTCCATAGCAATTCAAACAGTAGTTTCTCACAGGACTCTGCAGGTGCTTGAAAACAGCAAGGATGAGATAATATAAACATTGGACTTGTGAAATATGGATTATAACCAATTAAAGTTTGTGGCCTGATGGTGTGAGGTTCAACTTTGCCAATGGTGTGTAGCTTTAACCCTATATAAACTATGTGTGGCGTGTAATAAATAGACATTCACTCGATCACATTGATCTGTGTGTGGTGTCTAGTTCCTCTGCTGTATATATATTTATTTACTTTCTGTAATAATATGTAAAGAACAAGAAAAATGATTGTTTAAGAGGACAACCTACCTCAACATATAATATAAAAAAATCATATTTTCCATTGATTCTCAATTTATTTTCAATGCCAGTTCAAGAACCTGACAATAATATTTAAGGTTTCGATGAGCAGGATGCATCTGAGAATAATTGTCTGTTCACTGCACAATGAGACAGCTGTGTCCCTCTAGACCACTCTCGTGAGTGTGAAGCTTTCAGGATTAGAAATAAAATGTTCTCAGTCGATGGATGTCATTAGATGGAAAAGATACATCACAAGAAATAAACAGGGGCTCCAGTAAGATTCCCTACACTGAGCAAGTAATCAAAGAATAATAACAAAAGTAAACAAAACCAGAAGTTTAAATGCAGTAAACCAAAGCTGCCACATCTAAGGGTTGGAAAGCCAAGCCTCCCATTAACACTTCCATGGCTACATCAAACTTGCATGGTGTGGATCTACTGGGATTCACATTGCCTCCAGCGCCTCCATCCACATACTGAATTCCCAGTTTTCTAATGAAAATCAGGGTGTAATGAGATAAAAATTAATACAAGAGTTGTGAGGTCCCATGCAGGATATTCTCCCAGTAAACAGTTGAGCATAAGCAAGTCACATTTGGTCACATCAGTACCTAATTGATTGAGGTTGTTGATTCTCACAGGCTGTGATGATACACCTGGAAATGTGATTAAGGGTAAAGTAAGATCTGAATCCTATGGACTTCAGCATACTGTATGTAATAAAATGAACATCCTGTATCTTTCTTTGTCTTTTCACAGGAAATTTTTTACATCCTCACACTTTTTACAAAGTAACATGATTCCTTTTGTTTCCATTCATATAATATTACTGTCAATTTCTATTTTGTACTTGCCCAAACTCACCCTCCTTGCACACTATCCCCACAAAGTGGCTGGAAATGCTACTTTGGAATCAACCCTGTTTCTGCTGGATAGAACAAATGGTAGGATACGCTTGAAGAGTTACATGGCTGGCAGTCACCACTGAGAATAAAGTGTATAATGCTAGCTCTCAGCATGTATCAGGGTGAAATTCAAGCTCAGCTGAACAGAGTTGCAGGTATCCTTGTCTACCTTTCAGCAGTTCAACCTGACAGAGCAGTGTACCATAGCTTTACATTCAGGAATGTATTGTTCTTTTCAGTAAGGAAATCCTGCATACAGCATTGATGGCACTGCTCGTTTGAATCAGCAAGCAAGCTATTAACAGGACACGGCTAGGTCAAATATTCCACAAGTTCAGGTGTTACTGTAACCTCTATTTAAAACTGAAATAGAAAGAAATTATTTTTTCCTAAGATTCCAGATGAAGGAATGTTAAATAAATATATCTTGTAATTGAATGAGAATCTGAGAAATAAAATGTTAAACCTCTTAGATAAACTGAGAGACTCCTATTCTTGTCTAAAAACATGTGAGTGACACTTTGTGGAGCTCAAAAGGCTGATTCTTTTTCCTACGGTTTCCCTGGCTGGATCTGAGTTAATACCTGTAAAAGTATCACTGCAGAAAACTATCTATTTTGTGTAACTGGTCTACCTATATTGTCCATGCAGCTGGAATGATGCTGAATATGCCTTTGGCCTGGGCCAGCTCTCATTCTGTCTGTCTGTTTCCAACATGATTCAGAAGTCACCATAGTCAGGATTCATGGCTGTGTGATCCTTCCCATTAACATAATGCTCTTCCTGGATTTTACCTAGAACCTTTGGAAAAATTCTGTGTGAAAAGGACACTTGGGAATTACAAAAATAGGTGACTTTTCTGGTCTGAAGGATAAAAGAGACTTCAAGAGTGACTTTAGCCAGACCACAGAGTCAATTTCAGGGTCAGAGAACACTTTATATTAGAGCGCCTGTGGTTTATTGCACAAAGTAAGGCTATGAGGGTGTTTTCTGAAATGATCTGAGCAATGGTGAATGAAGATGTATTACATACGTGCTCCTTTCATGTCTTATGTCTCTGTGTTTACCAGACCCAGACATGAAGCTGCAGCAAACTCCACAAAGGTCTAGCAGTCTAGTCAGGAGCCACAGCAGCCCAAATAGGTCCCATAGTCCACTGAGTGGACTATACTGGGTGAAAAGCAGCCTAAGGCAAGGCACTGCTGTGATGAAAGACTTCCGAAGCACAATGGTGAACACCAGAGCATGTAAAAGTGTGTGTGCTTCTGTCAGAGGCTACAATTCAATACTCTGAAAAATTAATCCTTATCAATTAAACAGGCAAGTGTAAAGATTGGCTTAATTGCATTAAACCACTAAGTGGATATTCTTATATTCTTCTTGTTGTACTCTTATTCTTGTCATATAAATAATTAGATTAAAAGTGATTGGACTAATTCACCTGTAATATTAATTTGAACAAGTTCTTACAGCTGCCTCAGTGTAGAAAAAGATGAAAATATTAAGATTTTTGCTGGATTGAGGAAAAATAGTAGTAATAATGGATGTTTGCATCCCTGAGTGGAATTCTGCAACAATACATTGTGAAAGATCTCTAAAAGTATTTTTCCAAGGGTGAGGAGAGTCAAAACGAGAAAAGGGGAAGGAAGAAGCCTAAAACGGGCATTGGGAAAATTGTGTAACAACAGAACAATAAAAATATCATTAAAATTTTGTCTTTGATATCTACAGTGCATTACTAATATACCGAGCAAAAATGGACATGGCCATGTAATTACTACATGTACTTAAAAATATTATTATTTTCTAAAACTCCCAGGAAGTGTGAGAAGAAAAATCAGAAGGAACTCAAAACAGGAAATTGGTCAGTCATTGGAGAATACCAATATAATGTCTGGGAGGTTTTCCAGTCAAAAGGAAGCACAACATTGAATTTTTACTTTAACATTAGTTACAAGTATAACTATTAAGTCTCTCTCTCATAAAAAATCAATATGAAGAGGCAGACTTGAGTTAACTGAATCACAAGCAAAAGATAAAATTCAAGATGAAAATGAGACTGCTAAGGATCTCTCTATAATTGATTTGGAATAAACGTGTCTTATTTTTTGTTCTTTTTTTTTTTCTGTCTTTCTGTTATGGCCTAAGAACAGAGAATGACATTACATTTCTGCAGCATTTCCACATTTCTGCAGAGATCCTATTTCTGATTTCTGCTTTTTAGACACTCATATAGTTTTTGATATAGTTTTTGAGGTCAAAAATTGAGTTAGATAAAGAGTTAATTTTAATTAGTAAATAAGGAAATGTTTGTAGTGAATGGAACACATCTAAGAAGAGTGAGAATCATGCAAGTAAGCACGAAAAAAAGGCTGGTGACATTTGAATTGGCTATTTTTTTTTNCCAGTAGAAATCACTAAAATTATAATTCCAAGATACAAATTATGTAGGAATGATGAAGTACCATGGAACTTACAACAACTAGACAAATTCACAAGAAGAAGAACTGTGCTTACTTGGTTTACTTTTTAGCATTCAATGGCCCAAGTGGAAAAAGAAATTATCTATAAGCTACACTGTAATGCTGGCCGTGAAGCTCTCAAATTCAACGTCTCTAGAGAAAAGAGAAAAGGGGAAGGGAAAAAAAAAGGCTACAGAAATATTAAATATAAAAAATCTGAACTACCTGATCATGACAAAGCTTTTTGAAAGGNCTTTCTGTTATGGCCTAAGAACAGAGAATGACATTACATTTCTGCAGCATTTCCACATTTCTGCAGAGATCCTATTTCTGATTTCTGCATTTTAGACACTCATATAGTTTTTGATATAGTTTTTGAGGTCAAAAATTGAGTTAGATAAAGAGTTAATTTTAATTAGTAAATAAGGAAATGTTTGTAGTGAATGGAACACATCTAAGAAGAGTGAGAATCATGCAAGTAAGCACGAAAAAAAGGCTGGTGACATTTGAATTGGCTATTTTTTTTTTATGAAAGACAAGTCACAGGTATAAAAAAGCACACAATCTCAGATAACTGTCAGCTAGAGTGAAGTCACAAGCTGTAAAGCGAAAAAGAAAATAGGTTAAAGTTAACCATATTTGGAAAGGTAGTAGCAAAGAAAATCTTCAACAAATAAAATCCTAATTGAACAGGACACATAAAAGTTGGTAGCTAGACAAAAACTAAGTATTTACTTGATTCTATACTATTTTTTTTGTCTGAAAAACAAGAACTCCAACAACTGGTTCTCTTTGAGGAATGTGATGCAACAGATACCTCACAAGGGCAATGGAAAAAAATGCCCAGTAGAAATCACTAAAATTATAATTCCAAGATACAAATTATGTAGGAATGATGAAGTACCATGGAACTTACAACAACTAGACAAATTCACAAGAAGAAGAACTGTGCTTACTTGGTTTACTTTTTAGCATTCAATGGCCCAAGTGGAAAAAGAAATTATCTATAAGCTACACTGTAATGCTGGCCGTGAAGCTCTCAAATTCAACGTCTCTAGAGAAAAGAGAAAAGGGGAAGGGAAAAAAAAAGGCTACAGAAATATTAAATATAAAAAATCTGAACTACCTGATCATGACAAAGCTTTTTGAAAGGAAACTGAAAGGACAACTAGAAGACTAAATGCTTGCAGATTGCATGACAGAGTTCCTAAAGATACTATATTAGGAGTTCAGAGAAACTGTATACCACTTATCAAAAACACTTTTAAAGGGCAGAAAAATAACCAGCATGTTGACACAGCAGACTAAATGAGGCCATTAGAAGTAAAAAGATACTCTTTAAAAAAAAAAGGTGGAAATTGTGAGCAAATTACGATGAGTAAGATGAATAAATTCAAACAAATAAAGTTCATAATATTGTAGGGAAGTATGAAAAAAGTTTTGAAGCCTATTTTCATGACATAGAAAGTAAAGACAATTTTTACAAAAAAAGTCAGAAAAAAAATGAAAACCTGCCAGAGCATCAGTGGCTCAGTGAGGTTGACAGAGAATCAGGATATAATACAATGCTGAAAGAAGATAAGGTCACAGGTACCCAGTCCTCCAGAAAAAAAAAAAAA
>VWZD01004639.1:29431-43719 GCA_013396695.1 Sakesphorus luctuosus
GAAAAAAAAAAAAAAAGGTTTTGAAAATAAGGAGCCTAGAGAGATTTCTACAATGCAGATATTTTGGAGATAGAAGTGAGTCATGAAATATGCCTGCAACTAAAAGATTAATAGATGAAATTCTAGAGAAAATGGGCAAAATTACTTCTAAAAAGTCAGTAGACCATATGGAACCCAAATATAAAATTGGAGCATTGTAAGACTATCACCTAAATTAGCTTTAGTATCAAACAAGTGCAAGCAGTAAAATCTGAGAGTATGAAAAGCTGCAGATAGACATCATGCTAATGAATGACTACAATAAAGTGGCACATGAGATTCAGTCTCAACAAATGCAGGTAATGTACAGGATAATAAACAGTAACAATTCTCAATACACAGTATGGACAATTAGGCGATATCAGTTCATAGTTCATAAAGAGAGGAATTAGAATAAGAAGATATCTTGGAAAAAAAAATAGAGATTAAACCACAAAACATTATTCTTTTAATCCATAGCTGCTGTGTCTAGACTCCTGTATGCAGTTCTGCTCATGCCATGTTCAAAAGAATATAATAGAACTGAAAAGACAAAAAAGAGCAGCAAAGATGATCAAAGTTATGAAAAGGCTTTCATAACAGAAGAGATTAAATAGACTAAGATTTTTCAGCTTGCAGAAAACACAGCAAAGGGAAATATATGAAAAGACTTTTGAATCATGATTGTCACTGAGAAGACTAATAGGAAACAGTTATTTACTGTTTCTCCTGAAGCAAGAACTAGGCACTGCCAATGAAATTATTATGTGGCAGGTTTCAATCAAAGCAGTATGTTTGTACACACGCCTAAGTAAGTTGTGGAGATCATTGTGCAGGACATTATGGAAGCCAAGTGTCTGTAACATTACACAAATCTATGGAACAAAAATACATACAGGTTTGGTGAAAAATGTCTTTTTTATTTTCTTGCATTCTTTTCTCTAGACTCTTAATTTCACTGGGGTGTAATTGTCCTAAAGTCTTTGTGCAAATGCTGGAGTAACAGGAAATTCCACAAGGTGACTCAGATGTTACATCTAGGTAGGGATTGAATTCCTTCAGCTGCTAAAAGTGAAGGGCATACATATAGTACAGTTGCCCTAGACTGCATGATGAGTTGTAGTTTTTTACCTCACATGTAAGTTCCATGTCTCAACTCTTGCAAGAAAGGATTGTTTTCATATGTTTTTAAACCCCCACAGATTAACATTGTATGTACTAAAGAAAATGTTTGAATCAGTGTGGCAGTTGCTGAATCAGTGCTTGCACTGCACCTTCCCAGCAATTTTTATCACTCTTGTTTTCATATCTATTATTTTGAATGTCAGAGAGCTATTTTTAAGTACTAGCTTAGTTGAGTTTAGTAAAAGATACTAAATAATCTTAAAAAAAAAAGAATTCCTTATTAAGAATTTAATTTCATAAAAACAAATGCATATATAGCTACCAGCATGACTGCTCCAGATAAGATACATATTACAGGAGCAACATTTTACAGTCTCTGCTGGAATAGTGAGATGGAAGAACACAGATTAGACCAGAATTAAGAAAAGTCACAGAAAGTATACAGTTAAAAATTTCAAACGTCCCACTGAAATCTGTCTTGCCCTTTCAATATTTTTATATCATTACCATCATTACTAAGTTATTGCTTTAAGCTCAAAGTTCCTTCCTTTTCAAAATCTGTTCTATTGTTTTCAGCAATAAAATAATCATATTATTGAATTCTCACATTTGTTAGAATGCAGCTTTCTGATGGTTTTCTATGAAAGGAAATAAAAAACTTAGCTGACTTTCAAAAAGATGAGGGATCTAAGCCCCTATCAGGAACAATATTAAGGGACTAAACTGGCCATTATTAGCTCTATTGATGCGTAACAATACAAGACAACAAATAGAGAAAACAAAAGCTGTGTAAAGATATAAATTGAAGAAATTTTGACACTACTTTCAGCAATGCACACTTTTGCTTTCCCTTTCTGCACACTAGATAAACTTATAGTATTTTATGAATTATAACTGTGAATAGTTATTATAATTGGAGATTAATCTAAATTACATTTGCCATTATTTCTGAATGCAGAAATTTGCAGTTATTAAAAACTGCCTACCTAAGATTTTCACAAAAACCTTGTTTTTTCTATTTTAGAATGGGTGGGGTTTGTTCATTTGTTTTATAAAGGTCTTCTCCATTTCCTCTTCCTCTTTAAAATTAATTAAATATTAAAAAAACCAACCAAAAAACCCAAATCAAATATTTTGTTGTGAGTAGGAAAAAAAGAAACTAAACCATCAGAAGAAATTACTCAAATTTCCCAAAGCAAACTGGGAGAGGAGACAAAAAAAACCCCTCAGATGAGATGTTTACTCTGCTAGTTGTTCATCAGTTAACAAATCTGAAAGAGCAAACACAAAAGCAGAAGACAGTCAAAGATATTTGAGTGATGTACAATACACAAAATTTACTCTCTGAGATAGTTCTGAGAGACTTACAGAGCTAAATAGTTGTTATTAGGGTTATGCTGTACATGAGAATGTAGGTAATGTATTCTTGACAATACCGTTCAATTTGCCAAAAATGCAGTTCAATTTTTATCTGTGTGAGCCTTGAAAGAAAGCAGACTTTGTTCATTATGAATAACACTGATGCTGAATAACAGCTTGTGAGACCAGATCTATATTGTGAAGCAATGGCAAAGCTATGTCATCTAGAAGTGTGAAAAAATGACAACCCCAGTTCACACAGCTATTTGGCAGAAAACTCTTGACATTCACAGAGCTATGTGAATATATATTTAGTTTAGTTTATCTCTTTCAGGGCCATAGTGCAGAAAGGTTAGAAGGAGGCCTCTCTGTGTCAGCATGTGCAACATATGCAGCAGCTGGCTCTGGTGATCCTGTTGAGAGGAGAGTGGCAGGTGTACTCATGGAGATAAACCTCACCTTACCATCAATAATGGCACATACTACAGTGGGTGTGATAAAACAGGATAGACCTGAAGTATCTTACACAAATATTTACTTAGATTTAATAGGATTGTTACTGTATGTTTATGAAATGCCAGTTGATTCTTATATGTATTTGCCAGGGATTAACAACTATTCCAGAACTCATTGCTATTTAATGAACATACAAGAACTGTCTTAGATGTAATAATGAGTGAGGTTTAACAAGATCATGAATTACTTCCACTCACCAAACGAGAAAAATTTACTGAAGATTAACACTATGTATGGTACAGATATTTTACATAGAGATTAATCCTAAAATTAAGATTTTTATTCTTCCCTTGGTATTTAATTAACTTAAATTAAAATAGTTTCAGCAGTCAGATAAATATATTAATTTATTTTGATTTTAAGAAGTCCATGTAATCCAAGATCATGACTTTCCTTTCTTGTGAGTCATTTCAGTAAAGCATTTCAGCACATAGGGCTTTTTAGAAGGTTGAGCTCAGATTCTAATTTTAAACCTCCAACACACTATTCTTCATTGCTTCTGGCACCAGCAATTTGGCCATAAGAATTCAAAACAAAAGCCAAGTAGATAAATATTTAAGCAAAGCAGAGAATTATGCACCTTACACAGGCACCCAATTCTGTGAGTGAAGAAACAGTTCCCAACTGTAAATATATGGAAGAGGGAACAATAGCCATGCAAACAGATATTTTATTTCTGCTATGGAAGAGAGATTCACCACCTCCACATCATGACAGATGAAATGGGAAAGATTTGCTGAATAAATTAATGATGATACCTCCCAGATAAACTTGGGCTAGAAGCATTAACACCCAAAACACAAATAAGAAACACAGAACAAAACTTGTAATAAAAAAGACCAGTATGCAAAAAGCTAGCTCCCTCAAAACCTGAGTAGCAATTCACATTTCATAGATTTAGATATCTACAATTATTTAATTATATCTCAGTTAGTCATCTTCTACTGACAGTAGAGATGATGTGATTAATCTTAAACACGTCAGAGTCATGCTCCAGAGTACTTCTTGCCTTCCTTGGTAATTCTAGAGAGTTCATCAACTAATTAACTAGAAAGAATTAGGGTAACTACCTCAGAGGTCAGTGAGATGGTAGGTGAAATGGTAGGGACAAGGTACCTAAGAATTTGTAGAGGTTTGGAATGTCAAACTTTTTTTTTTTTGGTCTATGTTTTCCATTTTCCTTGTACTTATAGAGGACTAAATATCTGGGAAAAAAATGAGCCTTAGTTTTGAATCTATTTTGCAAATGTAAAATTCAGTCTCAATGAAGATACCATTAACTTGAATTTCCTGGATTTCATTAAGATTTTGAAGAGTATTTTCAGCTGTGTTAAGCTGATTAATTATTTTCTTTTTCTTACATTTTCCAGAATACTGTTCATACATCTAAAGTTAAAATATTGTCTATATTTCGAGGAAACATTTTATTTTTATTAACTACAAAAGCTTAAGCAAAAGAATTATATTAGCTGATAATGGATTAAAAATAGAAAGTTATGTTTTGTTGATTTATAACAACAACAAAAAATAGCATAATGTGTTGGTTTAAAATGGGTGAGGTGATACAACACTGCTGACTCTGATGAACTTCTACTGCAAAACAACAAGCACTTGTCTGATATGAAATATAGTCCAGTTTAGGATTATTTAAATGTAGCTAGTGTCTGGGAAAATTAAAATCTTGATCACTTTTGGTAGAGAATTAAATTCAACAAAAGCAGATCACCTCTAATAGTAGGGCAGTTTCTTTTTTCTTAGGAAATGTGAGCGTGTTTTGAGTACTTGGTGGGATTTTTTTTCTCTGTTGCAAGATATCTTCCCACACCTTTAACTTATAAGCAAGTATGTTTTCTCTTTCTTCTTTCTGTATCCCTCTGTCTTTCCATACCTCTGCATGGCAGAAAAAGATTTTACAAAAAGGAAAGCAGCTTTATGGTACTTATCTTTTAAATGTTCTTGTAAAACTTTAAATATAAGAGTCTTCTCTTTAATAAAAAATGAACCAGCAACTGTTGTCAAGTACACCTGTGAAAAGCTGCAGACACAATAAATTTACAATAACAAGAAATTCTACTGACAACTGAATCTATGCCTTTAAAGAATTGGAAAAAAAAAAGTCTTTACCTTTTAAGTAACAAAGAAGTTTTCAGGCTTTAAATAGTGGCTGATTTTTTCAAACTTAAGGAGATAACACATCTCCTGGAATCACTGTAAAATAATGGTAAATTAGCAACTGGGGTAAGACTTCTCAACAGATGGAAGGTGACTAACCTGTCTTTGAGCGACTCATTTATTGTGTCTAACTTTTAGCAACATAACTATTTCTGCTATTCTCCTTATACTAAGAAAAAATGTGAATGCACACAAAATGTATAAAAATAAAAATAAAGAAATTCAAATGAGCATTAATAACAAAGAATGAATAAACAGACTCAGATTGTAACATAAGTATGGGTATTATCAATGCTTCTGTAGAAAGAAAATAGATCCATAGAAAAAAATCACTATTTTGTAAGTGCATGTCATAGGCTTAAATATCTCAAGGGATTTCATTTTCACAGTAAATATAATGAAGACAGAAAGTTTTGAGAGAAGATTTATTTTGGAAATCAAAACTATTTAAATTCTCTTCTTATTGCGGAATAACCATACTATGATAACAGATATCTTTTACTACATGCCTCAAAGTTTTTGATATTTCTGTTCAAAATTTACTTTTAATTATTGTTGTTTGGAAATTGTAATAAATGTTAAATTTAAGTATGGTAATTTAATATAATAGTGCTTGCTTTGGGGGCATTTGCAAGCCATAATACATTTTACTATATGTTACTATGTGAAATTTCTAGTATAATTCCAACCAAATATATATGTTGAGAATAGCCTTTTTTTGTTTATTATAAACATGAATACCAAAGACAAAATATTTTATGTTACTAGATTTTTATTTTTTTTGTTTTTATTTTTGTCATCCAATTCAGCATCAAGCCCTGGTTACTCTGGTACTCTTTTGAGAAGCAAAAAGCAGCCACAGCACGCTGGCAAGTTAAGCTCAGTTTAAAGCTTTCCTCACAGCAGTAGCTTCAGTGTTCAATCTAGATTTCTTTCTCCGTCTTGCTCTACTTCATGCATTTCCCGTGGAACAGAAGTAATTTATGTGAACTTTGCTTGCAACAATCAAACATCATAAGGACAAGGGACAGAATCCTCACTTCAAGTCAAAGTAACAATGTTGAAAAGAAGTATCACTTTTTAAAACTAATCACACACATGAAGTGTAGGTGTAATGATATTCAGGAATGCACACAGATCCAATATACACTTCCCTAAGCCATGACAGATGTGCTGCAAAAATCTCTTCACAGGGTCAGAACGGACACAGTTCCTCTTCTGCGTTTCTGTTGTTTTTTGTATATTTGATTTGGACCTTCGAAGGTTGGTTGGGCTGTAGCTGCTTAGAGATCTCTTCAATGTGCAACATAAACAGCACTTTTTACCTAAGAACTGCTTTGTTTGTTCAAACAAAAATTAGGTCATAAAGTAAAATCTGGTATAAAGAATTTAATTCAAAAGTCTGAGAAACAGTTATGCTGACAGGCTACCCTCTAAAAATCCAGTGTGCACATCCCTATAATATTTAACTAGACACTGCAATTATATAATATATAAAAAAATTATATATGTATACATATATATGTGCATTATATGTGAAGTCCTACAATTATTATATATATATTAAAAAACATTATGTTTAAAGTACTGTTTTTCAATTATCTACTCTAAATGGACAGCTTTTGACGCAGAATTACTTTCCCAAAACAAGTTTTATAATGAAAATAGAATGTTTTATGAAAAATATTTGTGTATTGTTCTCATATCTGCAGATTTAAAACAAACATAAAATGTTTTAAAGCGTCACATTTTCTATACCCTTAATATACAGATTTATATAGGTTACTAAATCACATTTTCAGGGACATCAGTTAATGATGTCTTATTTTTTCCTTTATGCATATGCATGTGGACATACATAGACACATGTACTACATAAACATATACAGTATTAATAACATTGCATTAATAATAGTCAAAGAAATAATAAAAGATTGGGCATTTTTTGACATGTAGTCACATGAACATCCACACATTTATATGAGATAAGTTATGTGTAAAAAGCTGGAATTTAAAATATTTTAAAAATACATGTACTTGTCCTAAATAAAGGGGGTTTATGCCACAGGATGACTTGGTTTATACTGGGCATATGCTCTTCTCCATTAAATTTTGCACAGGGAAGCAGATGGAATTAAATATATCTTGGCATGCAACATGGGGGCACAGCCATGGAGCAGTACTTTTTACTACCATCCAGGCACTACCACCTCTATACACATTAGAGATGAAGCACAAAAAAGGGCATGTCACCTTCAGGAAAGGGTAGCAGTCAGGGAACATCTGTTATACATGCAGTGTTCCCTGTAGAAAGAACTGAAACAAGATGAAATATGCATCAAAAGTTCCCTGTGCACTGAGGTACATTAAGTCCCTTTCAAACCATATGAAGCCCACTTGGGGAAGGGAGGTTATTTGAGTGCAGCAGCTGGAGTAGGAGAAAGAACCAGCAGGGAATGGAAAGCAGATGTTCTGACATTCTGGAAACCAGGATGGGCAGTAGGTGCACAGAAACTGCTACATACTATGCATGCATCACTGATGTACAGAGACTAGACAAAGTTACACCATTACATTAGTTAATCATGCTGCTGCCCTGTCTCTAAGCAAAGTTCATGTAAAATTCTAAGTGCTACCATATTGTATTAGGAATTCTTGTTGTGAAGCACAACATAATCCATGTTCCCTGCAATATTCTAATATGGTGAGTTCTTTGAGATAAAGATGTTCACGGAGAAAGGACTGCAAAACACGTCAGTGCAAATGTTTCCTTTCAGAATGTTTTACTCGGGATTAGACAGTATAATGCATCACCACTTTTCATTATGACATCATAAAGAACAAGGTTGAATGGATCCTTTGGCCCTGGGTAGGTCAAGAAAAATGTCCATTTAACCTTTTTTTTAAAAATCTCTAGAAAAGGATATTCTTTAACTTACATGGGTAGCTTGGTCCAGTACCTAGAGATCTTTATAGCAAATTTCTGCCTCATATATAACTAAATACCCCTTCCAGAAAATTAAACAAGAAAAAGCAATCACCATCCTATTTATAACAATTTAATATACACAAAGACTTTTATTATGTTTCACTCCAGTCCCTGTTCATTTAAACACACACAGATGCTAAACAAATGCTTCTTTCAAACTTCACCTACAGGCAATATTTTGTAAACCTCTATTTTCTGATGTTATTCTGCCTCTTTTTATTTTGAATTTTTTTCAGATCTTTCTTTAAAATATGCCTACAAAGTGCATAGAGTGGATGTGTCACTAATTAGAGTGTGCTGCAACTCTGGCCCAAATTCAATTAAACCACTTTTCTCCCTCTGGAAACCACGGCATAGGAGAAAAGTGGTATGTAAACAGAAAAAGGGCCATGAAAAGGACTTTGCACAAACATTAGGAGATACTCTTTTTTCCAGAAGAACCAAATACAGTTAAGTAGTATTCCAACTAAAACAATGCTGAATGGAATAATTAACTCTTGTCTCTGATTTAAGACACTTCTCTTTTGTCTGCCCCAGCTGGACAATTGATAAATACAGTTCGAGTTCAGATTTCCAACTAATATATATCAGCTTTATGGTAATTTCATCTGCAGAACATTCTTCCTTTTTGCTAACAAGAATGTGGCTGGAATATGCAATGGGATTTTGTCTACTATTGTTTATCTTCTCTGTATTTTCTGCTGACTCAATAAGAGGAGAGACAATCATACAATGATGATTTAAAATGAGAAAGAGAGAAGATGTATTTATTTTAATTGTCTCCTCTGTATAACTGAATAAACACATACACTCATATATATGCTTTTTAAACTCTGATTCTGTGTAAACTTAATTAAAAGAAACCTGTAAGTACATCATACAAGGACATTTTCAGACACAGAGTAAGAGGCAGGAATAGACTCTCTAGTCCTGTTATGATAGTTTCCTTGGTATTAAACAACCATACAATATATGAATATATAACCTAAAATATTCATTAACAAAAGTAAGCACAAGTAGAGAACATCCATTTACCACCTAAGGGAAATGCATAAAGCCTGAAACAATGAAAACTGTCTATTTTCTGATTTCCTTGTTTCAAAAGTTGTTGATCTTTCTATGCCCCCACTTTTCTTTCAATTTATAAAAAGAATCTGAAAAGAAGAAATGTTAGCTGAAGATAATGATTTTGACATAGAAAGACCTCATCTTACTGAGAACTGCAAATCCTTCTCTTGTTCTTCTAGTGGGAATAAAGTGAAAAGATAACTTATGGATTCTAAGCCTTCCAAGAACAAACTGCAGTACAATAACTGTGCTCAGCCCCAGGAAAGACTGTCAAAACAGAGAGTACGGAAAGGATGTAATGAGATTTGCACTAGTGACAGGGGAGGGATATTCTGCTTTGCTGCCTCTGAAGTAAAGCACAAAGAGATGCGCTCCAACAGCTACAGCACCCAAATATTAGAATCTCAGATATGAGACTTATGGTAATAGACTTGTGATCTTAGAGTGCATGGTATGCATTAATTTGCAAATAAGCTCATCAAAGAAAACTCTTCTGAAATTTATGAATAGTTTTACTGGTGCACTCTCTAACTTTTAAGATGTTAGTCATGACGTATCTAAGTTGATTCAAAGCTTCCAATGAAAACAAAACACAGGTCAAAAATTCACATAATTTTCAACCACTGAAATTTATAATTTTTAATTATAAAATAAGTAGAAATAATGTAGAGGGAAAATGGAGTTACCTGAAAAATGTTGCATAACACACCAAATAGTACATAGATGAAGTTGTGCTGAATGGCTGCAATCCCTTCTTTGAGTCACAGTGACATGTTTTGTGTGTGTACAGATGCAGAAAGCATTTCCTGGGTGTTTTGAAAGTCAGTTATAGAAATTTCAGTCCTAATTTATGGCTAAATACATTAATTACATGTGGAATATGCTGTTCACAAAATTTCACTGCTACTAGATACATGATGGCAATAATCTGCCAGATGCTGAAATGTGCACCTGATTAGAAACCTGGTTTGGCAGAACAGAACTCCGATTAAAATGCAGGATAATGGGCAATAATAGGCAGCAATAATAGGCTAAGGTAATCTGATGCAAACTATTCACTGTCACTTGAGCAGCCAGAATGTTTGCAACACTTTTCTAATTTGTATCAGCGAAGGCAGATAAGTAGTGAGGCATTAAGTTAATCTATGCCTTTTCCATTAGGATGTCACTTCACTTCTTTTTCTGACTTCTTTTAGGGCAAACATCTGCATCCTCAAACTTCTCATTCATTATCTGGATAGCCTTGCTTGAAAACCAAAGCTGCTTGTATACTTATGAGAAGAGCACACTGCAGAGTGAAGCTGTGCCTGCGAACACTCTAACGAGGAAGCATCAAACTGGACTCTGCCTCGAAGCAACCACACAGCGTTGACCACAAATCTAGACATGGTATTAAAATAATGGAGATCTAGTTTTAAGTAGAACTTAAAACCTGAAATACATTCGACTAGCTGCAGCAGAGAAAAAGAAAATCTTTAATACTCTGAGCAAATAAAAGTTGGAGGTATGAGAGTTTTCTCTTTATTTTGCCGAAATCCGTCATATAATTTGCTCGATACATAATGCACTAAAGAATACGTCATGGATTACCGGGTATTAATACAAGAAGGGTTATGACAGTCATCTCTACAGTAAAGGAAACTGACCTGTATTCCTCTCTATAGTTCATAACTTAGGTTAAAAGGGAGAATATTATTCTGACATCTCAAAAAAGGGCATTACAGAACATTTGCATAGCCTAGCTCAGCCCAGATAAGGAAGTCTTGCAAAAGTGTTACCTAGATCATGTTTAAATGAGTTTCTGAGATCAAGGCACTTGGAACATCTGAAACTTTTATGGGTACTCCTCTCACTAAAAGTCAAATATATCAATTTAAAAGTTTAATAACAATAGAAGTTTCAGTATCACCATTCACAAGAACTTCATAAGAAGGATGAGACCAATAATATTACTGTTAATTCTCTTACATTTAGAAGTACTGTTTCTCTTAACAAAGTATTCACAGCGGAAAAGTAGCAAAGAAGTACTGTCAGTGACTTAATTGTCATATTGAACTTGTTATACACACTAAAATGGACATCAAACAAATCTGAATGTGGTCTTATTCTTCATAAAAGTCTGCAATTCTGCATACATTTTTAGTCTTAAACTAAAAATCCCATTATTAAAATAAGGCCAAAATTAAATACCTTCAGCTTGTCAATAACAAATTTGGTTAATCAGAAACAGTTACAGAATAGGTAAGTTAGTCTTTGACCTATGCTAGTCTTCACCTGGGATCATATATGTGCTTGCATAAAGCACAGAAACAAAACAAAGAAACAAAGAAACAAAAAAAAGGAGAGAAAAATAATATAGAAAAGAACAAACAAAAGCAGAAAACTCAAAACTTCATTTTGTGTGGGCTTCATCTAACCACTTTGAAAATTTAGGGTTCCAGAAACAGATACTGCTACAACGTAGTAAAAAAAGGAGAGAGACTCTCATTACAGTGAAGTTGCTCTTGTAGCTTTCCTGGTGAACAATTAATCAGATGAAAGTGAAGAATGGGTACTGCGTGCAAGTCAACAGCAAGTGAGCATCTTACCTGACCATGCTAGGGGTAAGCGAGTTGAAAGGGATGATAGTGCTGGACATAAACACTCTTAGGTGGCATCAGAACAAGAAGTGAAGTCTGACAGCCATTCACATTCTGGGCACAGAGAGAATGTGATAGGAGATTTTCTGTCCAGGGAAAAAAACCTACGGGAGGAAGCAATGTTGAACAAATGATTTCACAGGTTGTGTTAGCTCTTGGGGACTCCCAGTTTCGATCAGTCTTTCAGTAAAGAAATCACCAGTTCTGAAAACTTTGAAACTTCTGCACAATCTTCTTTTTCCATTATCTCATTAGGCTGATGTATTCATAAAAGAACCTATCATTCCCAATGGCATGGAAAGCACTGGTCATGATGTCAGATGGCACAAATCTGCTTGATGAACTTTCTGCACTTATCAGTCTAGACTGATTCTCACTCAGTTAAACAGAATAGATTTGAATTATCCTACAGACTCAAGAAAGATTATGGCAAGAAAATCAATGGATAGTTCAGAAAAAATCTTAGTAAAAATTTGATAATTTCTACTTTGCTGCAGATAGATAATGCAGGATACTTGATTTCTAGGATAATTCTTGTTCAGAAATGGAGACTATAAATGTACAAGTCACTGGAGATGTGTGATGTGAATGTGTTCAGTGGCAAACACAGGAGTTAACAGTATTTGGAGAGATTCTTAACAATGTAATATTTATTCCTAAGACTTGCCTGCAGGACTGCATCACTTGTGATGCAAACGTATTTTTGTTGTGATGATGAGGAAAGAACTATTGTTTTTTCCATTTATATCACTTTTTTTTTTATTAGAAGATACATTAGATTCCTTTTATACTATTAATCCATATCCTAGATTAAATCAGCACTGTTCTACAGAGAAGCCTGGTGGGCAATATTGGTCCTAAAGGAGACTCACACAACAATTCTGGAGCTTCCTTTTACCTTCCTCCAAGGAGGTGACTTCTTGTTTATTTTCAGGACGCATGCTATTGTTAATGAGGCAACAGTATATGCAGAAATGGGATGCAGGTGTGAATAGCAAGCAAATGTGTAGAAAGAAAGATGCAATGCATAGTCATAAAGGAAAAACTCAACAAAGCTACTGAATTTGGAGATACTTAATCCCTTGAACCTTTTTTGATAATGCCATGAAAGTGTAGATTTACACAAAGCATGAAAATGTCAACATAAAAAAAATAAAAAAAAGAAATTAAAAGTTCCGAGGAAAATCTACCAAGACAATATTTTCTAACTATAGAAAAGTCCACAATGCTGTATTTTTTTACTGAATATAAGGCAAACATATGGAGGATTCACTAAAAAAATATAAAATGTATATCTTGTTGGATATGTTTTAAAGAAATACAGATTATTGCTGTTATTCTTAAACCATATGAAACAAAACAATTGTTCTGGTATTTAAATAAGAAAAAGTGAATAATGCATGCTACTACATTACTACTTCAGATGAAATAAACAGGTAACTTGACAGATGTATTCAAAACTACCAATTCTTGTACGATTTCTAAATAGGGTGATCTCAAACTGTCCAACCTAGTGATAGGATTTAAAGTATCAGCAACAAAAGTAAAAAAACAAAAATGAAAACAAAAACAAAACAACAAACAACAAAACAAAAAACAGAGAGGTAAACAAAACAAATCTATCTAAAACCATTCCATCAAAACAGTAGCAAGCATGTGGAACAAGCTGCTTAGTAAGACAACTGATTCAGATGGCATAAGTAAGCTTAAGAGACAGCTAGATATTTTTATGCAGAAAGTGTCTTGGGAATAACAGCAAGAGAATATAAGGTTGAGATAACTAGAATGGGACATGCTTATTTTAACACGAGACTTACTGTCATGATAACTTTATAGTTTGGGGTTTTTTTTCCTACTTTCTTTCCATTAAGGCCATTCCATAAGCATTTCATTAATTATGAAATTAATTATATCTAATTTGAATTATCTTTCTCATTTGTGTAAATGTTTAAAATCACTGGCATACAAAATTTTCTCTGTGGATATATTTTCCTTGAAATTATATCTTTTAATAGTAAACTGACTAAGGATCTGTATTTCATTGTTTTTGTTAATTTAATGAAAATCATAAAACTAAGCTTGATTGCTTCCTATCCCATGCTGAAATCGGATGACACTTTGCCTACAAAAATTAATTTTTCATAAAATTTCCAACTTCTCTATTACCAAGAGAAGTAAAATTGCTGTAGTGCTACTGACACATTTTTTTTAATTTTTTTTTTTTTTTTAATTTTCAAGCTGTCAAAGCCACAGTTGCTCAAAACTGTAGTTAAAATACTGGTATGAATAGCATTCTTATTACTGCCATGGGTAGAACTGGACTATAGTGTTTGGAATTACATGAGAAGTATCTAAACTTAAATTTAACTCATTTTTAAATTAGGATTCTCAAGTCAAGATCC
>VWZD01004639.1:49964-64997 GCA_013396695.1 Sakesphorus luctuosus
GTCAAAAAACCTGCTATAAACTGCCTTTTCATCAATTCTCTGCCATTAGAAAAGTCAGAATTTTGCCCCAGAAATAATTATAGCTCCTACTTTCTGATGGTGCTAGGAGCATAGTTATTAATTGGACCACAGTAAGAACTAGCAATGATTTTTTTCTCTGCTTTTTTTTTCTTAACAAAAAAGCATTTCACACATCCCGGACTAGCCAATACATAGATTTTAAAATAGAATTTATGACCACATCTTAGTTGTTGTCCTAAAAATTTGAGAGCCTTCTGAGAAATTCTGTATTTATTGTAATCATTAATGATCTTTACTAGATAATAATTTGATCAATTTCCTTCATATTGTATTTTGTAACAATACAATGAGTTGGGTGCCATGNCCAGTTGAAGTAAGAGGTCATATACTTAAAATTTTTACACTTTAACATCTATGGAAGTGATATTACACATTTCAGCTCATGCATTAATCATACCTCTTTACACTGCATAGCTGTAACTCTAAGAAATGAGTTATACTTTAAAAATTTACTGATAACAAAAACCTCCTGTTCTTCCATGGATGTATAGCCCTTTCTGGGGTAACAGAACCATCAAACCTCTGCATCTCCAGTTCTAAGGCAGGTTTTAGTTCACCTGTAGAAAACCATTTAAAAGCTAGTCAACTACTCTAAGCAAATCAGGCAACTTCCCTCGATGTGCATTAGAGACATACAAGATAATTCATCACTTTTTGGTCATCTATCTTTAGGTACATACTGCTCCTGGAAATTACTTTCACCAATAACCATGGCAGAGTCAAGACAACCAGAAAGATGTTCAGTAAGTTAAAGTAAGTTGAAGTAAGATACATCGTATCAGAAGTGAATTGTACAGAATTACAATCTCCAGAAAAATAATCAAAAATTCTCCAAATGCCAGCACCATTAACCTCCTGAAGAACAAAATTAAAAAACTCCACCCTTCCTCTTCCCCTTCCCCCAGAAAATCTCCAGGAACAATCCAACTCTTAAAGTCACTGAAGTTTAACAGTAAAGAAATGTTTTCTATCCCTGTGATTCAAGGTTGAGGGCTAGGTTATTTATTAGATCACCAGCTACTAAAGCACAACTTCTCCAGTACTAGGCAATCATACTAGGGCAAATGTCCTCTAAAATTAAGCAAAAGGAGAAATGCCCCTGGCCCCAGGTAGATACTGGAGCATTAAAGTCGATGACTTAACTGTCCAAAGCTACCCTAGAGGAGTGGCCCTGTTTTTATGGCTCATTTTCAGAGATTAGTGAAACCATCTCATTTCCAGTATGCTGTTAAACCATTCAACAGAGAGCCTTTTTTCACAGTTGCTACAACAGATCTTTAAAAATATTTTCTTTCGTCTCTTCTAATATGTGACTTTTGAGTAAATATGAAATCTTAGGAACTCTGGTGTCAGTATGATGTTGCAGAAAAGCCTGGAGATTTCTATACTCATATTTAGTACAGCTTTCTCAGAAGGATGGCACTTTTTAAAAAAAGCCATTTTAAAAGAGGTCAGAATGCATATGAACCTTTCAAAAGCTGCCAAAATTTATAAGAAAAGAGGGTTACTACCTTTCAGAAAATATCTTACAGGTTGATTTTGTTACCTGTTTCATCAGTGAGTTGAGGAGAAGGAAAATAAAAGAACAGGCAAATTAAACCTGAACAAAATATACTTTTCATAGAATCACAGAATGGTTTGGGACCTTAAATATTACCTAGTTCCAATCCCTCCTGTCAGACTGGGGCACTTTCCACTAGCCCAGGTGACTCAGAGACCCATCCAACTTGGCCTTGAACACCTCCAGATATGGGGCCATCCACAACCTCTCTGGGCAACCTGAATTGGTTTAAGTTACTGGTATGGAGTTTCAAATGCGAAGATATAATTGCTAAAGTCTCATAATGTGACATTAAAAAACATCAACTAGACAGTGTTTGTATGAACAATATCCTTTAACTGCCATTGTTTAATGTCTACAAACCATTCATTCTATTGCACATTAGAGCTTGTGTATTATGACCACACAGGGACCTAGATAAAATAAAATTGGTGAATTTTACAGACTTAAATATAAAATCATTCAAAAGTTGCAAGTCAAGTCTTAAGTTTCTATAAATTAATTCTAGAATGGCTATGGTTTCCGAAAGTTTCATTTAGAGAAAGGAAAATGAAAAATTATGGTCAAGAACAGAGTAGGAGGAGCAAATTCTTCACAGAATCCATGAACCGTAAAGAAACAAAAAGTAAAGACCTCATCACTGGAAACAGTTTGAACAAGACTGGGTCAAGCATTATACCAAAAATTATGGGAAATCTTTTCAGCAGTGGGCTACATTCATCTCTTGTCCCTTTTTTATATTTTCATAAATTCATGTTCACAAGGTATATGTGTTTATTCCTGTTGAAACATGATGATCTTTTTATAAATAAAAAGGAGGTCTACTATGGCTGTACACATACTGTTTATTTCTTGTTTTTTTCAAAAAAAGTTAGGATTAAAATTCCTGAATCATACTAATCCATGAGATTCAAGAATCCTACTATTACTCAGTAAAACAGTAGAGGACTTCACAAGGCTTCTGTTTGCAAGAATTCCTGGAAAAGCAGACTGTCTATTAAAAATTAGAGGTTCCTAGCTATTTTTTTCCCTTTTTAATAGAAGTCTTTGTTGCATAATAATTCTGAAGAGTTCTAGCAGTCTTTGTTGTATTCCATACTGTTTGAATTAGAGAAAAATGAGAGAAAGAGAGTTCAATTCAACAGGTCTCTATAATAATAAAAAAAAAAGAGAAAAACTCAAAATATTTAAAAAATGGCTACAAAAAAAATTACAGAAATGAGAGAGAGAAAGAAGGGGGCAGAGATAGAAATGTAATATTTAAGTGTTCTTGACAAATTATACCCAGAAATAATTGTCACATAAGGGAAAGATTTACTCTAAAATATATAAAAAATAGGACTTAGACATTAATCAAATTTGAATATTGCACTACTAGAATATTAATAATTTTTTCTCAGAATTACAAGAAGAAGTATCGTATTTTCAGAAATGATTCAATGCAACTCTGTTTTATGTAGGTGTTCATACCTGGAACTATAATAAAATAAAAAGCCTTTGCTGACTTTAACTTCTTTTTAATTAAACATTAAATGTAAAAATTAAATTAAACATTTCTCCCACTTATCAGACTGACACAATATCTAACTCAAGCATCTTCTGTGTCTTTTCTTGAAAAGCTGAATTCCAAGTATTCATCCCCCTTCTCCAAGAAACAAAGATCTTATATAATGGCAATCTCTTCTGGAGACAGAAGAATTGTATTCTGCCAAATCGCATTTTGAACGAGCAGACAATTGTCTTCATTTTGTTAGGAACAGTGTGGGTTCAACATAGTACAATTTTTCACAAAGACTCTTCAATATAAAAGTGCCAGTGACTGCGTATACTTAGCCTGAAGAAGCAGTTTTTGGTTTAAAAGACTTACTTCATTAAGAAAATTCATTAGCCTATTAGCAAAATAAACAAATGAAAAAAAAAATGGGTATAAACATGGCATAAATTATTCCACCTTTTTCAAGTACAAAATTAAATAGGCTATTTTAACAAGTATTGTCCTACTATGTGCTCTCCACTCTCATTCTTTTAAAAATGCTTTTGAGATATAATTTATATGGCATGTACATATTTGGGAAGTTTCACACTTGCTGCAAAATGTGTATTTTGGTGTTAAAAGGCCTACAGTGTGTTTATGTGAATTTCTGACATATGCAGCATTCTTCAAAAGCACATTAAAAACACAGAGCAATAAAAACAGTCAAATGCACAAGGCAATATCGTTAACCAGGCTGCTGTACTCTTTATTGAACAGTGTTGGATCGTGGCTCATGTTTTCTCTTTCTCTTGAATGAGAAAAACAAAACTGTGAGAGGTCCCAAGCTCTCTGGTCAATTACACAGTGAATTCTGGAAAGTGAAGCTCTGGTGACAAACACTACCATCTTTTTCTGTAGGCAAAAGAATGCAGATTCACCCTTTATAAATGTCTAATCCATACCTTATTTTCTCTTAGTAAGTAACATATTTTTTTACCAAAGAAATTATTGTTGATTTATTGGTTAAATTATCACAGTAACGTATTGAAGGAATAATGAAAACAATTATTTGTTAAAGTTTTACATGAGTTTATTTTGCAATGCTAAAGACACAAAACAAGACAGAAGCCTGGACTGTGAGGATTTAAAACAGTGCAAGGATTAGAAATCACAAGGCCCAGTGAAGCTTCTTCTCATCTGATTGATGACTGCACTGAGTCTGAAAACTGAAGAAGCTAGAAAGGTCACTACAGGGAGACATTTTCAAATGATCCTGGTAAAAAAAAAGTAGACTTGAAAGACACTGAAAAGATGAAGCAAGAGCAGACCCTGATCAGATTTTTTTATATGAAATAAAAGATTGAAGGATTTAACGACCATGTTTGCCTATTTGTCAGCAGAAAAGTCAGCTCAACAGAAGCCTTCAGCTCCTCTACCAGAGCAGACACAGGGTATGTGTTTAGGGTCAGCCTTCTCTCTCTAAAATGGGATTAGGAAAAAGTGTGGAAGCTGAACCCAAAACTTTCTCTTACGCAGAAAGGAATCAGGAAGATTTTCTGGACAAAACTTAATTTCCTGTTTCTTTCACCACAGTTTCAGGTTTCTGAGCCTCATTTTATTTTGCATTGGAGAAACAGGAAATCTAATGAAATTAGCATGGTCTCAAAAGGAAATGTGAAAAGTTGTCAAATGGGACTAGGAAAAAGGAATTGCAATATGAGCTTTTAAGTTGAACTACTTTTTGGTGATGATGCAAGCTAAGAATGTAGGAAGAGGTGCCAAACGTCACACGACATAAAGAGCTCAAGCTGAAAGTACAATAGTGCTATCACAGCATCAATAAATAAACATAATGAAATTCATGACACATTATTGCATTGCTCTGCACTGCTGCTATTCATTTAAAAATGTTGAACACATTAAAAGAATTTGCAACTTGTCAAATGCCTGAGTGGTGTGGGTATACTGGTGTCTTAGGAGGCATATGTAAAGGTCTTACAAGAGAGCTTCACACGACTTATGTCCAAGAAAAGATGGAGGTATGGGAAAACAGAACAATAACTACTTCGCCTGAATCTGCTAGTACAGTTGCATCCAATATATTTACACTGCTCACCAATGATATGTACTTGCTGAAGTTACTCTGTCAATAAAAAACACATGAACAACCTTTTGAAAGAGCTTCCCTGTCAATTAGTCAGTAGATACATTCTATTGCTCCAGTTTTCCTGTCAATTTAATATACTGGATCATATTAACAGTACTGGCTTGTCAATACGGCAAATCTGGATCCTATTAAAGAGTTACAGTGTCAATATAATCGGCTTCCCATTTATCGAGCTCCCCAGATTTTGGGAAAGCTGTGAAACATGATTATAACATTAGGATACCTACATCTGGCTCTATATTACATAAGTATTTCAGGAATTGTATTCTGCTGTGTAAAGAAACACATTTAATCACTCTTTTCAATTAATAAAACCTCAGATGACAGAATAGTATAACTGTTTGCCATTGCTAAGAAACACATTAAATCATCCTCATTTATCACATTATTTCCTGCTTTCTCTAAGTAACACTGCCATTTTATAGGACAGTCTACTCGTGTCTACACATATAGAACTTCTAAGAGATACATGTACTTCACCTCACCTGCACAAGAGAATATGTCCTCCAGAAAATAAAAGAGATAAAACACATTTTAGGAACAAAACACAAAGCACACCACAGTTTCAACGTGTATTTAGCCCTTGTACTGTGCTATATAATCTTGGTGGAACTGAAACATGGAAGTGTAATTGTAGTGTAACAGAAACTCCCAGAAATAATTAATAAGAGGTAGTAGTTTATGCATTAAAAAAAAAATAGTAGAACTTCAGCTGATTTTCTATTTAATAGAAGCCTCAATGAAGTTGAACATTTGTTGGTTTTAACCACATTCAATATTAAATAACTACTCTGACTGGATTAGAAGAATATACAACAGACTGTTAAACCTGATTATATATTAAAAAACAGAAAAAAGAAAAAAGTAATTACATTAAAATATACTGGGTATTCTCTTATCAAATTAACTCTCCAGGTCTAACTTAAAAATATGGATTTAAAAATCATGGTTCAAAATGACAGTTAAAGGTCAATGAATCAAGCTAGCTGCCCATTATATTTTCTGGTAGCAGATGGGTGCAATGAAACCTCATGATTGAATTTGAAACGCTTTAATGCACCTTTTATCTATGGCTCCCACCATGTTGAGTCTACCTTAGTATTCCTAACAGATACTATTTGTAATGCATAACAGACTCAACTACAATTAGCTAACTAGAATGAAATCTGCACTTAGCACAATATCCAGCTTAATCTGAGAATATCATACCATGAACTCAAAATAACAATACTTCTGGGAGTGTCTTTGGTAGCATTTGGAGTTGTTTGGGTTTTTTTCATGTTAAATATGAAGTCTAGAAATTAATATATTAAAATTAAAGGGAAACTTTAAAAATAGTGCCTCGGAATTTAAGGAGATGAACAAACTATTTTTCATAATTNAAAACTCTTACTCATAAGGAAATCCCAATGAAGCCAGTGAGTGTTGTAAAATTTGTCCTATTCTTCCCACTGCTGTTTTCCTGTTTCTAAGAGCAACGTAACACAAATGCTTTCTGAACAGATAAAAACTTATAAACACTGCAAGTACTGTGGAGATGGTGGAGAAGCAGAACAAATTATGGCCTTTTTACACTGTCAAACTGTTTTGTACTTATGATATTTAGTAAGAGGAAAATAGATACACTGGATATTTTAAACCTGTTAACTTTGTGTTAACATCTATCTGCTATGTTTACCTTTTTCTGTCCAACCCATACTCTCACTAAAGGCAACAATAAAACTTCCACAAGCCATGACCTAAGGTCCAGTGAAATCAATGGATGTTTTCAAATCGGTTTCAATAGCCCTTGGATCAGTCTGCTTACTTCAATTTCAGGCTAAGCAAGTCTTTACATAGCATGCTACATTCCCACAGATACATATGTTGTACGCTGAAGAAAGTTGCATTTAAACAGATTTCTAATGGCAGTGACAGGGAAAGGTGATTAGCTAAACAGCAAATACTTTATGAGGCACAAAATTCCATTTCTGTGTTTCTTCCCCACAAAATGAAAAAAAAAATTAGCAACAAAGATAGGGCAGGACTTGGTTCTGAAGCCACACTGCCCGCACAGAAAACACAGACAAAGAGGAACACTGAAGCTTTCTTCCTAGGTGACGATCAGAAGAACAGGGGTAAATCTAGATCACCTCCTTTCCTTCCAAGCTGCCACTTTATCCTGTTTCTTTGTCTAAATTCCTTTCCACGAAAAAAGCAATGATTCCCTTAAATTCCCTAGAAACTAGGAAGAAAATCAGATGCTAAAACTTACATTATTACTTTCTGCCTAATTTCTTATTTAGGTCATGCAACGCTTAAATTCAACTTTTTGTTAAAAATACCCAAAAAGGTGTTCTATAAACATTTTGTGACAGGATACAAAGCCCTACTTTCACACAAATATGTTTGCAGAATTATTTCCTCTAAGCACTAGGAAAAAACACCACTAAATATGCTGCCAAAATAACAGCTGAATTTATGACAGAATAGTCGATCATCAAACTTTACAGACTCACATGGCCATGCAAGGAGATTTTCAACTGTAAAATGGTGATGAGTTGATTTATTATTTGTGACATAAGATAAATAATTTAGGCTTGCACAAATTTAGCAAAAGGTTCTGTCCCTAAATATATTTTAAAGGCATAAGTCATGTGCCTATGATGAGGTACCTCAAAAAATGGAAAGTTTGATCTATACACCATTACACCTCGAGTACAGCAGCAGTGGTCAAGTAGACTTGGACATCAAAAAATAAGGCCTTTCCACTACAGGGCTTTGTATATCCATCCACAACTCTGTCACTTCTATATTAACCTACTGCAATGTCTTACTATATTAAGTTGATTCAGAACAAGCAAAACAAAAAATAGTTACCCTTCTTGATAGGATCACCTCATCTAGGACACAATATCCAGTTATCTAGGGTTTTCTACAGGTAACCTCTAATTTCATAGGTATTTAAAGGCTGACTTTCATCTGTAAATTCTTAAAAGACTGGGAAAAAAGTCTTCTGGATTGCCGCTCTCATTACAGCTTGCCGTATCAAGACACTGAAATCAGATTTTGCTGTAAAATTAAGAAGATCCATATAATATATGGTCTCTGCAAAGATTCCAGCACGAGGTAAAGTCGTCTTTCTGTTCCAAATCAGTGTTGGTTTGTGAGCATCTAGGACACTGCTGCAGGTTTCACCAGGAGTAGAGTGACTGAATATGAATGCTAATATTTGACTGAGGGGTTAGTTAGAATACAGGGATTGACATATGGATTTCCTCTCTATCGAATGAGTAGGATGCTTACCCAACGTGTGAGCACTTTTTTCCAAGTGGAATGCATTGAGTATCAACTGAAGGATGCATATATACAGCTTTTTTCAAATTTTATTTATGATCTTTCAAAGAAAGTAGTTAATGCAACCTTCTCTAAATAATGTCCACATCACAAAAGTACCAAGGCAACATTCTGTAGAAGTGTTTGTATGTGGTAGCCTTTCAAAATGGGAAATAAATGAAAACACAACAGGTATAGTGCAAGAAATTCCAAATAAAAACTCAAAATCACAGAAGCACAGAACACACTGAGTCAGAAGGGACCCACAAGGATCATTGAGTCCAACTCCTGGCCCTGCACAGGACCATCCTTAAGAGTCACACCACATGCCTGAAAGTATCATCCAAATGCTTCTTGAACTGTCAGTCTTGGTGCTGTGACCACTTCCCTGGGGAGCCTGTTCCAGTGTCCAACCACCTTCTGGGTGCGGAACCTTTTTCTAATATCCAACCTAAACCTTCCCAGACACAACTTCAGGCCATTCACTTGGGTCCTGTCACTTTTCACCACAGAGAAGAGGTCAGTGCCTGTCCCTCTTTTTCCTCTCATGAGGAAGCTGAAGACTGCAACGAGGTCTCCCCTCAGTCTCCCCTTCTTCAGCAAAACTCATGCAAAAGGGAAAAAATAACTTGTTAAGACTATTCACACTACTCTTCCTGAATAATCAAACCAGATCTTGTGTAACACAGACTAATGCTGCTCTCTGCAGGTTGATCAAGAGCCCACACGAAGCCACACCAACTTCCAACCTCACTGGAATTCAACATGGAGTTAGGTGCTTGGCTGCAGAGTTATCCACCACAGCACAGCCTTGGCATGCAATTCTTTTACGTATATGCTCTCAAAACTTGTTTTCAGGTAGAAAAACCTATTAGGAGATGAATTAAATTATTTCCATGGGCAGTTTTCATTTACATCATTTCAGGGCCATCTTAATTTACTGGTGTTTCATGCCATTGTGGTATTGGAGATAAAAAAAAAAGCTATAAAATACTAAGGGACTACCATAGTCTTCAGTTCACATGCAACTCTTATCAACATTCTGATAAATTCTTCAGAATGATTGAAGTTGGGTTTGTTTGGTGTTTTTGTTTAAATCTTCTGAGGCATAAAGTAACAAAAACAAAACACCCTTCTAAAATATGTTAAGATCAACAGCAAACTCATTCACTTTCCATGGAAATAGAACTAGTGTCTTACTCTTATGATGCTGTGTATCACACTTCGGCATGGAGACGTTACAAGGCAGTGGCATAGCTTTCTATTCCTAAAGGTTTATAGTAGCTGCTTTAACCTTAACCACAGGATAATAAGCAGCACCCATACAATGATAATCCAAGCTACCAGTAACCTTAACAATGTGCAAGGAATAAACTGGCAGGAATTAATCTGCCATTTTCACACATCTCCCCAAGGGAAGTATTGTAATTGCAAAAATTTACTCTTAGACTGCTGAGACTCATAATAATTATGTTTCTTTTTTAATAGAAATAGCCACAGGTAGTAACAAATTGGGTTTTGAGATGGGGAACTGGGCATGCATTCTAACCCAAATTACTATGTAATTGTCTTTATTATAAAACACTATAGAAAACCCAAAACTTAAACTGGAACAAAACCTTTCCCTTAAATTAAGTCTTCTCCCACAGCTATTCAACATGTATGCCTATTTCTTCATTCACTGATATCAGTAAGACCAGCATGACTGCAAGTAATTGATCTTTGTCTAAATATCTTTTCCAATGCTAACCAAAATTCCTGAGGCTTACATTTACTTGATAGAAAAAGCTTCCTCTTGCTTTACTTTCACTTGTGTAAAGTACACTAACAAGTAGGTCAAAATCTGGAAAGCCAGATACTCATCCCTAAAGTTCCTTTTCCCCCTGCCAGTATCAGAGGATGAAGTAAAAACTATATATGGTTGACATATATTTTAAATTAACTGAAATTATATTTTTCTTCAAACTTCTGGAAGCCTTTTTGAAACAAAAGAGGCCAGGAAAGTACTTAAATTAAGTTTTTTCACACTTGAAGGAATTATTATTTTGATACCACCACACTGTCGCAATAATGAGAAGTATACTTTCAGGAAAGGCGGCCAACAGATAAATAATAAACTAAACAATCCGGTTACTTCTGCCCCTTGCATTACTATAGCCTGTTAGATGTGAAAAGAAGCTACATGTGGTTTAAACAGACAAAACACATTTGAAGTTTTAGACAAAAATGAAGACTACACATTGCTAGAAATAATATAAAACATCTTGTTTTCACCTCTTTTTCACCCAATGGCTACAGAACTGACTGATACATTTCTTGCCTTGGAGCCATGAGGTGCAAATTATTGTGTGCTTTTTAATATCTAATGCAGTCCATGGAATCAGTTAAGTGCTGTTTATTTTCACATGTTGCATGACTTATACTTACTTTTAATCATCACTCTCAATTCTGAGGTCTCATAGTAGGACTCTATCACAAAGCAGAAAATTAGGTCCTTCCTTACCTATGCTCTTGCCTCAGGAAAAGAAAAATGACATCATTTTCTCTACACTTGATGCTTTCTTGTTGGCAGCAAAACATGCAGGTTGACATCCTCTTCCAAAACAATACTACACTGCTACACACAGATCATTCATAATAAACATAAAAAAAAAATAGATGCCCATTGCCCATTAATAAAGCCTTTTATCCAACTATATGGCTCTTTTGATTCCATTCTGCTTTCTTTTCTATGTACCTCCACGTATGCATTCATACAGACAATTATGTTATCTGGCCTATAGCCTAGAAATCTAAATAGTTACTAAGGCTTCGTGGCTGTAATTTTAAAGAGGATTTTAATTTCATTATTTCCCAAGCAGTCTAAATTCCACTATGTTCTTATTGTCATCTGATCCTCTGAACTGATGAAGAGATCAGAAGAGAACACACTTGGTACTTTACAGCTGTGGCTGGATAATCTTGCTCATGATCATCAAAGCAGGATTGTTTCTATGATCTTCAAATCTGCATATCAAATTACACAAGTCTATGCAAAGAAGCAAGACATCAGGACTATCTCAATAGAATACTAGAAAATATAGCTGGAAGCTAAGTGAAAAGAAGAGCTTTTGCAGCTTTGCAGTGCTAAGGCAAAGGAGAGAAGCAACAGGAAGCAGTTCAGGTAACACAGACTAGCATTCTGGGCTGAATTCTACACTTGCTTATGCACATCAGCAACCCCACTCCTGTAAACAAGCTATTTATTTCAATGGTTCTGTTGACTCAAATTAAAATGTTCACTTATTAGGTGGTTAAGGATCATACCCTTAAAGGAATAATATTAATTTAATTATACATAGGTCTTTAAGTTACTTATGCACTGATTGAGGACATGAACCTGTTTTTTACTAGATTTGTACAAAAAGAGTATTTTTGACTCTGCTGGTAGTAGCTGAAGTGCTGAATCTGAAGTACATTGTTAAAACAATGTTCTTTTCTTTGTCTCCTTTAAAATTTTATAGAATTTAAATATTTTCATTAAGAATTAATGAACATTTGTTTAGCCCATTTCAGCTCACCTTTTTTGTAAAACCGAGTTGTAGCTAAACAATCATAAGTGGTTGCTTAGCAATCAGCAAAGAGCAAGACAGAAATATAGTAAGTAAGAAAACTGGCATGTTCTGTGTTTGAATCATGGCATTCATTAAAAACAACAGAATAATACCAATAGAAGTTTAAAGCAAAATTCTCTTAATAAAAGAATACATATAGCTGTCTTTAGGAACAACTTATGCATTTAAAAGCTACAAATTGTGATTCACGTCTGTCTCTGTAGAAAAAATCCTGTAGTTCTTATTAAAAATACATTAAAATTCTTCAAATTTTCATGAAACCATTATTTACCTTTTGTTTTAATTCAATTGTCAAGTGTGCTTCCAATGATTTTAAAAACAGTATATATCTACAAAGCAAGCAAGAGTTTCCAGCTTTGAAGACTTGAAATTGATTTTTAATGCACCAGCTTTCAAACACTACAAAGGCTGCTCTCTGCTGATAAAGACAGTAAACAAGAAATTGTCCTTTAAATGTTCCCTTTAATGTTTTTCTTTAATTAAAAATCAATCAAAAAACATTGCCACATAAAAAAAAATTAAAATTAAGACATTAAAAAATGTTTTAGGTTTTTGACATACAACACATTCAAACTAGAATGAAAACTTATGATGTTATTTTTGTTTACTTGTATTAGTTTAGACTTCCTTTGCACTGTAAATGTAGTTAATCAAAAGAGAAAAACATGTAAAAGTAGTTTATCACTAAACTCAGCTATTTTTACAGAGTGAAAATTATTAAAAATACGATGAAATAAAACTAGAAATTATAAAAGTACTAAACTAAAATGCTTTTTTAATACCTTTAGATTATTTTAAGATATTCCTTCCCTCTAATCAGGTGAAAGCTTATTTATGTAGATTAGTTACATCTAGAGTCTCATTTATCTAACCTGTATTTATTCTTTGATCACAAAGCTTGTTAACTGAAATGGTCTTTCATTGTTATGATCCATTTTCCCATAATTATGCAGCTTAACTCCCTGATTTTTTTTAATAAATATATGGAAATGCACCAATCATATTCAACAGTGTTATGCTGGATGCTCAATGAACTGTAAGAGCCATTTGAATACAATAAAACTGCTTGGAAGTGTTCCAGGGCAAGGACTGCGAAACAGGAGTAATCATAGAGTCACTGCAACTAGTACAGGCAAATACACACATGTTGTGCATCTATCAGTAGATGGTCTGAGACTAATTTTGTAAGTCTATCACTGCAAGAACTTACAATGCATTGATCAGAAGTCCTACCCACACAGCTAAAATTATGCATTTGTATCTCATAACAAGACTTTTCCCTTCCCCTTTGGAGTCCTCCTTTGGCAAACCATGGAGACTACAGCACAAAGCCACCCAGCAGGGAACAGGATGAGGCTAAAATCTTTTCTGTTGTGGGTTAAAGTATTTTATGAACCCAAGAAACTCTACTCTGATCTATATGCCACAAAGCCAGCAGAAAGGTTGATGGCTAAAATAAAAGACTATTAACTTGAAGGATTTAACTTGTCCGTATTGTTCATAGCTTACTAAATTGGAAATAGATCAGTATGGAACTGATTGTCTTGAGGGCTGAAAAAGTGGATACTCCCTCACTGCACCAAAGTGAGATACAAATTGATCTTTATGCTATCCCTCTGTACAAAGAACACTAATAATTGGCTGAAACTAAGCAATTATATCTTTATATGAAGAGGGACTCCTCAATTTTGAAAACATATCACCTGATATAAAAGGAGATATCTTCTCATCTCAAGCACATGAGATAATTATCTGCTATCCTTTTTGTACAGGTAATACCACTACCTAGTGGAAGCAAACCAGTTGGAGAAGGAGATGGTTTCTGTGTGACCTTAGTAAGCAAGAATTTTAACACCAGCCTTTGAGGTTTAGCTAGAAAATATATGACTGCTCAAGGAAGTTATTTAAAGCAATGTCTAATATCCTAATTAACAGGGACATTTATAAGAATTTGCTTGTTCTTGAATGTAGTACTTTTGAGCATTTTATCTAAAATGCTTAATAATTTACGTTTTTTCTTTCTCATAGGATTTACAGTAATTAATCCAAAATCTTCTTCTGTTAAAAAGAAATGTCTATAGCAGACTAAAAAAACAAAGGTTGCACTAAAAAGACTGTGACAAATATATTAATAGGGCTTAGAACGCACCCTGGCTAAGGCTTATGCCAAGCTGTGTGCTACCCCATTTCATCTCATATCAACAAAAGCAGTAACTAGGTAATCTCCTTGATGCCCCCTTAAAAGCACAACAAATAAAACACTTAAACTTTTTCCACAAATCATTATGCTACTGTCTTCTTAGTCCTTCTTTCTATTTCTTTTCTTTCCTTTTTTTTTTTCCATATTAAGGCAAGAGTCTGCAGTCCCCTGAGAGTTTTACTTCTTTCCTGTATTTTTGAACCCGTTAGCATCTATTTCACCACTTCTTTTACAGATGAAGTAGAGATACAATTGAAAGCATGAAGCTCTCAGCCTATCTGCTGCAAAAATTTGTCCCAGCTGCTCTACACTGACCTTTTGACATCAAAGGATTGCTTCTATACTTTTAAAGATAAAAACAGAGCTGTGTTTCTGCTCCGGTCAACAAATCATTGCTTAAGTTCTCATCACAGATATTTTTTTTACCTACTGGAAAATATCAGTAGTAGTGTCAAAATGTCCCTTCTTTATATGTGTATGCACTCCTCAGTCCTGAAGAGGTATCTCAAGATCTCTGCCATGCAACCTAGATGTTTTCTTTGGGGAAAAACCCCAAACAACAACAACAAAACAAAACACCAAACCAAACAAACACAAAATATCCCCCCCCCCACAAAAAAA
>VWZD01004639.1:65042-115238 GCA_013396695.1 Sakesphorus luctuosus
CATATACATTAACTTTTTGTATTTATAATAAGTGCCTTGCATAGCAAAACCTAAAATTAATTTGACAAGATATTTTTAACAACTAAATATATAGACATTGAGATTGATGCTTGGAAACATATATGTGAATATTAGCCTGTATGTTACTGTTTCCTGGGGAACAGGGTAGTGAAGAGAAAGAAAAAATTCTCAGGAAAAAAGAAGAAAAATAATTTAAAAAATTCTCTTTAAAAAATCCCAGCTGGTTTGCAACAAAATGTTGTGACTTGGAAAGAATTTTTTATCTATTTTTAAATGGACATTTTTGTCTTATCAGAGAAACCAGGTTGTATTTATCCTGATAAATACCAACTGATGTTTGTGAATATTTCACATATATCTAATTATAATTTTCATGTAATTATATTTGCTGAATTTTAACAATAATGCTATGTTGCACAGTTTCAAAAATGTATGAAAACATGCAGAATCATATATATGTTCAATATTCTCTTTGATTTCTTCTTTCAGTGGCACATGTTTATGCTGGATTAACCATTGGACTCAATCATTTTAAAGGTATTTTTCAGCCTAAACAATTCTGTGATTCTGTGTAACAACTCACATCACAGTTACAAAAACGTCTATGTTCCAGTTTCCTTATTTGTTTGTAAAGTTCTGTAAGAAAAAAAAATCACAAAAAGCTCAAATCTCAAAATAAAGGGCTCAAATACACTATTCTTAGCTGTACTCCATAGAGCTCTTAGTCCCAATTCACTCTTGAACCATTGAAATAATTTATGAAGTCAAAATTATGCTATTGACTGAAACATGAGTTAAGAACAGGCTTCTTCATCAGCGTGGGTAAGGATAACAGAAACCTCACAAAATCTGTTGTTAAAAGATAACTCTTCAAAGGATTTATCAGTCACTGAAATTGTACTGATAATCACAAATTTCGATGAATCTTCCCACTTAAGTTTAGGTAATGACAGTGAGCACCAAGTTGTGGAAAGCTCAGACAACTTTAAGAGCAGTTGAGAGCTGTGATACAGTAAATCTTGCATAACTTGCTTCATGTCTTTTATTTTATAAAACAGCAAGTTCTACAGAGATATTATTATTCTTAATTTATCAGTTGACAAGAATTTATGTTCTGGAAATACCATTTTCTTTTTCATAATTCCTATATTCAACTCCAGACTGTTCAATTGGGTTTTTTTCTCTATTTTTTTTCATATGGACCTATATATCAAGAGTGATCCTTTTGAAATAACAGTTCTATAAACAATAGCAGAAAAGAGACCCGACCAGGACAGAACAAAAAACAGGAGCTCAATTCTGCTTCCTGTGCCTATTTCAGCAGCCAGGGCAGATGTCACAGTGAGAGGTGTGCTGCCAGATCTGGCCCTAAAATAAATGTGCTTTGTGTCACTATCCCATGCAGTGCATCTTAACAAAAAATTAGCTTCATGGAAGTATAATAAAGATCCTGGCCCAAAATTCTTACAGAGCCAACTTGGAATTGACCTCACGGAATGAATGAAGCTAAAGGTACAGAACAATATTAGACAAACCCACACTAACTGTAGAGTAAATTTACACAATGCAAACATTCAAAGGAGTTATTTTGCAAGCTTTCTAGCCTTATAGTACACTGTAAAAACTACCAAAATGCAACTTAGGCTGGTAGTTTCATCTGATGATAATTTAGTGTCCTTTGATACAACTCTAGAATATGAAGCTGTGAAACTTTGGAACATATAAAGTACAAACCTGCAAATATTTAGATTTGCCACAGTATGCTCTAGCTGCAAAATGTTCCCTTGCACTAGTTCTAGTGAAAAAGAATAATATTGATCATTTGCAGTAGAAGATACAAAAATAAAAAGTTAATACCTCTGTTTTCAGACAGGAATTTAAATCATTGAGAATGAATACAACTTCTTCCATGAAAGCTACTTTTTATATGCAGCAGCTGCAGACTTTTGCAGTCTTGAAATTTCTGCTCAGAAGTTTCTCAAAGTAAAGCATGAAATAGCATATTTAAAGAGAGAGCAGCACTAATATGGATCATGGGGGTTTTTTTCCCCCTGAAGACTCTATCTTCTTAGGTACTACTAGACACCTGGTGATGAAGCTGCACTGGGACTTGACATTAATCTGTTGCCACATCAGGAACAGGTGCCTGAAGCATTAAGAATGATCAGTACTTAAAATGCTACAAGCACTGCCCAGTACAGCAGCTATGGCGACCCCTATCTTGAAAGCTTCTTTCAGCACACTCATTCATTTTTAGCTGTTGTTTAGGAAAATGTTTCCTTATTCACACTCATCTTATTCCTGATATATTTACAAAATTCTCCAAGTAGCATCACTAGTATAGCAATAATTAATCTTTAGGATGATCAGCACTACTTATATACATAGATAAGTTTTCTACACTATGTTATGTCACTTTAAGGAACTTATTACCAGAATCTACTTGTGTAAAGAAACTATTTCTTTTCTTTTATACTTCCACTCTTTCATCTATTGGAAACCTGCAAGAAGAAATTGTGACTAGTTCACCTAGAGAAAGGTAAACTGACTAACTCAAAATTTTTGGTAGAAGAGATACAAAACATATATGCGTATGTTCATATATGTTATTATTTTTACTGATGTATGGACTTCAAAATAAAACAAAATTCTGTTTCCCTTAGTCAGGTGAGTAGGTCACAAGAATGAAATTATCTAAATTTTTCCAGTAGTCTGTAAGTTTTAGAGGGAATAGAAATCTTTCAGCCACGTAGAGTTTCCATTTTCTCCTGCCTTTTTCTCCCCAATAAAAGTTAATAGTGTGGACCTTAAGTGATTCAAAGGTCACATGGAATTTTGACTCTGGCAATGAGAATTGCATAGCACTGCTTTATATTTAATTTTTTTTAACAGACTTCCGTTTGAAACACAGTTTCTAAAGTAAGTTTAGGAAATGACTGCTGAAGTTAAAACCAATGAAGCATGCTGAAGTGTAGATGTGTAACTTCCCACTATGTTCCTAAACACTGTTCTACATACACATCAACCTCAGGTGCACATCAAATCACAAATGTTCAATTTTTGCAGGCCCTAAGCACTAGCATGTCTCTTGCACCAATACAATCTAAGGTCTTTAGCATCCTTGTCTGTATATCAGAAAATTTATATATACATGTATGTATGTGTGTTTAAATTATTTAAAATTTATGGTACTGAAGAAGTTCATTGATTGATATATAAGTAACACATGCAACCATGGTGCATAGGGGATGCTACAAAGTAGTGAGCAAACATCCAAGTTGATAAACTATGTGACTAGTATATAACAGAAGTCACTTAAAGAGAGACAAGATTACACCACTCATGCATATCGGAAGTATTTTATTCAGCTGCTGGTCATTTTGGGTGGTGTGAAACCCATAGCCACTAAGTAACACTTTACTCCACAGGTATTTGTTGATATAAATTGGGCTATCTGTAGAGTAAAATACTGTTAATGAGAAATAAGGGAACCATAAAGCCCATTGACTTTACTAGGTATTACTAGTAAGCAAGGAAAAAAAAATATTATGCACTCCTAATAAGAGTGACAAAATTTGGATCTTACTCAGAAAGAAACTATTCACTCTTAAATATTTATAGAAACAACTATATGTATTAAGTAATAATATTTAGCATGTATATATATACCCATAGATATATAAGTATGTACATATATACAAAAACTTCTAATTAACAGGTTCCTGTTAGAGAATTCTGCCATTAAACAGTTGCTGAGAAAATGAAAGCAAAGAAACATAGTTCCATTGTATGAATTACATAGTGTGAGATTATCATGGTTCAGTAACATATCTGTAAAAACTAAAGGGAGTATTTGTTATAGAACCCTTATGCAATTGTTTACCTTTCTCTTACTGAGATAATGAAGAAAACTGCTTATCTGGACTGGCTAACGAAAAGAGATGATATAGTAACTGTTTGGATTCTGTTTCTTTCCTTTTCTTTTTTCCCCACTGCTTACGCCTTTGATTCCTAACTGTGCAATCTACATAAGCAGACACAGGCTTCCTGGAGTGATTAGGGATATAGTAGATCCAGAGAGAGAGCTGATACTTTCCTATTTCTCCTTAAGTCTGCTGTTTAAATTTTACTTGAGGCAGAAGTACAGGACCAGACACAAAATAGTGTCTATATTCTAAATGGAAATTTTGTCTAAAATTTACTCCAGGGAAGTGGAGATGAAGAATACAAGATGTGTTTTAGTAACGCAAAACTATAGTGAAGATGATCAGTTTTCCTATGTAGCTACTTTAAATCTGAGCCTTTTCTAAATAGAAACCAACTACACCATTTCATACTGTGTATGTTTTCCCAATATAACTACAAAATATAGTATCAATAAGTATGTTTGAACAGATTGTTCACTAGGTAAAACTGAATGCTTTCTAACCTACTGACTAGACCATCTAAACATTCAAACACTCCATGTAGATATTGAGGGAAAGCAAAACCAATATTAGATATATCAGTATGTGCTATGGGGAGTTACCATTAACATTTTCCACAGCTGTCAGTGAAAAGTCTTATAGAAACCACAACACACTTTTTAAAGGAAGGAAATTCTTCTTTTTGCTTTATATAGATCCCAGGGAAAAAAATCATGATTGATATTATACAGTGAACACTGTGGAAAAAAAAAAAGGAATAATATTTTCCATAGGGGATTTTAGACTAAAATTGAAACTTTACTATTCAGTAGCATCAATACATTAATTAATTGCTTTATATAGACATTACATGATTGTAGGAAAGTATAATTTTCTGTCTTTTAGTAACTATTACACTTGTCAGTAAGGAAAAAAATTGTGGGTATTTTTTAGCATTCTGACAACTTTATTTTACAGTAAAAAAAAGTTGACATTTTTAAACAAGAGTCATTGAAAGTTATTTGTTTTTTAAAGCATGAAAAATAAATCAAATTATCTCTGGTTGTGCCCTGACCTAAACTCTTTCCTAAAGTGTCACTTTTTGTTAAAATCAATTTCAGATTTTAAGTATTGCTCCACTCACCTAATTGATAGCAACACAAATTCATGATAGGCATAAAATGGAATTGTTTTTGTGACACAGCTCAGTAGTGGGTTGAGGATTAGTTTGCAGTGACCTTGTACAGGCAGCTTTTCTTTTTTTCTTTTTTTCCTCCCAGTTATAAATGTTCAATTCACAGGCCATCAGTTACCTGAATTTTGGTTCTTTAACCTGCCAATTTCTGATAGCCATTACTATTCAGTTTAGAATATTAGCCACAGCTGGCAACTATAACACTTGGTGTTCCCAGATCACAGGGTATGATAACTCCAAGGCATTATGAATCTTCTTTAGGCACATCAAGTGACTACAGTGCAACTTCTTTCCCACTAGCTGCATACACAAAATGAGTCTGTGTCACTTCTGATACACTCAGCTCATTCCCCTATGACTCAGAACAGCGTATTAGGAGAACCACAGAATAAAACAGATATGACATTTCAAATATATTTAATAGTCATTATCCAGAGCCTGCTTTCAATCCAAATGTAAAAAATCACTTTGGAACATACCTGTAGTGTTTGAAAATTAAGCTGCATTAATCATGAAGTAATACTTTAAATTAAATCAACTGGAGCCAAATTCTGCCCTCACCTTCACTCTGCAAGTTCACTGCTCTGAAATAAATCTTCTGAGTTTGGACTTTAAACTACCTGCTAAAAATTAAGTCATTATTTGATTAGCGCCCTATATCCAATGGTCCAAATTCTGCCATTTCTCACATTCACAAAAGTCAGTAGAGGACAGTGTGGATATAACTGGTAGCAGAATGCAGCCCAGTTATAATTTCTAAATGAGCTTTGGTAGAAGACAGCATGTAAGCCTTTTGCTATAAAGCAATAATCAATATTGACTCAGGCTACTGGAAATTTGACTAGTTGTTTTGCTGGTTTATGACAGGATATGAGTTTTGTTAACATTTGGGGGTAGGAGGGTATCACCACATACATTTTCCTTCTACTTGACTAAGCAGAATTTTCAGCACTGAAGATTGTTTGGGGGAAGAGGAGGAGGCAATGGGGTCCCTATTATACTGTCAAAAATATATTTATGGACATATATTCCACAAAGAAGGAAATAATAAAAACAAAAAACATACATGTTGGAAAGATAGCTCGTATTTATATACAGGATTGGAGACTGTTGCAATAGATGTCCTCAGTGTCTAGAGTTTCTCCCCTGTCCGGTTAGTTACTGCAGATGATATGACCAGCTCAGAAATGCCCTCCCTCTTCTCACCCCCTCACCAAAGAGAAGTGAAACCTGTGGAAGTATCCACCTCTGTCTGACAATCTTGTGGGAAAATACCCCAGTGTGTCCCAAACGTACTAAAAGGCTGCCCACACTCTCACAAGCATCTCTTTGGCACTGCCATCACTATGTGTGTTTCAGTGGGCATTTTCTTTTGAATCACAAGGGAAACATCAGTGTGACAGTAGAGCCAGACCCAACAGATGTGGTCTGGTTCCACCTTCATTAAGTCCACCACTTTTTAGTCCCTTGTGTTGGTCCCTTCAGTGGTGCCTTACAGCAGATTTCACTGCAGACAAAAGGGAAAGTTAAACCAGTGTCTAAAGTGAGGTCCAGGGTATTCTAAAAGTCTCCTACCTGAATTATGGACATCCGGCTCGGGGGAGCCTCGCTGGCGTTAGTCCCTTGCCCTGTGAAGCTGGTGTGGCAGCCCACATGTCCCTGGGGTACAGTCAGGTTGTTGGAGGCGGGCTTCAGGTACATCACCTCAGACCTGGGAGAGCTGAGGGGCAGGCGGGTCTGGTAGTCAAAGTACATGGGTGAGGTAGCCAGGGATGGGCTGCTCACCACGTTCATGACATTGAGGGGACCCCGGCTGTCCTCGCCCTCACTGGGCACCAGCATAATGTCATTCTTGCTGATCTTCTTCTTCTTGCCCTTGCCCCCTCCACTGCCACTGCCTCCTCCTCCCCCGCCACTGCCTCCCCCTCCTCCCAGCTGAGGGTGGCTATACTCGGCAATGCGACAATTATAGGTGCGGATCTCCTTGTTCTCTCGCTTGCACTTCACAGCAATAGTGATCATGGCAGCCAGCAAGATGATGGAGACAGTGCTCAGCGTCACGATCAGGGGAAGCGACAAGTCCCAATGTGGTCGCCGGTGCTGCTCACCATTCACTTGGGGCTCACCAGCCTCAGGCAGGGGCCCTGCCAAGGCCCTGACTATGAGCTTGGCCACTGCAGACAAACTGGGCTTGCCATGGTCACTGACTTTTACCACCAGTTCAGCCACAGGGCTGAGCTCCTCCCAGTAAGGATGCAAGGTGCGTATCTCACCACTAGTGGGGTCCATCTCAAAGAGGTGCTCCTCATTGCCTTCCACAATCTCATATGTGAGGCGCCCACTCTCACCAAAGTCACTGTCCAGGGCACGGACGGTGCCCACAGGGTAGCCCACCCCAGCATTGCGTGGCACCTGCAGCTCAGCGGTGTCATTGATGAGAGCAGGGAGGACAATGAGGGGTGCGTTATCATTGACATCGAGCACAGTGACGCGCACTGTGGCATTGCTTTCACGGTGGGGTGAACCCGAGTCTTTGGCCAGCACACGGAACTCAAAGTGCTTTGTCTGCTCATAGTTGAAGCTCCTCAGGGCATAGATAGCACCATTTGTGGGGTTGACAGAGACATAGGTGTAGATGGAGACATCTCCCACGTGCCCAGGCAAAATGGAGTAAGACACTGTCCCATTTTGGCCCAGGTCAGGGTCCTGGGCCAAGACTGAGCCCAAGTATTCTCCAGGGATGTTGTTCTCAGGCACCTGTAATACATAAAGGTTCTTGCTGAAGTGGGGTGGGTTGTCATTCTCATCAAGGATCCGGACAGAAAATGACTTGGTGGAGTTAAGTGGGGGGTTTCCCCCATCACGTGCCACAATGGTAACATTGTACTCATCCTGTGCCTCACGGTCTAGGGGTCGGTCAGTGACCACAGTGTAGAAGTTGTCATAGTTCTCCTCCAGGGTGAAAGGAACGGCACCAGGCCCACCACCACCACCCAGCACCCGACACTGGAGCTGCCCGTTCTTGCCTGAGTCACGATCAGTGACCCGCACCAGGGCAATGACAGTGCCAGGTGGGGCAGCCTCACTCAGTGCTCCCTGGCGAACAGAGACAAAGCCAATGGTGGGAGCATTGTCATTGCGGTCAATAAGGCGGACAGTGACTTTGCAGTGAGCAGGGATGGGATTGGGCCCCAGGTCCCGTGCCTGGACATCAATCTCAATGAGGCCGTTCTCCTCATAGTCCAGGTTGCCCTTGACACGGATGAGGCCACTCTGTGGGTCGATGCTAAACAGGTCACGGACACGTTCAGGTGCATAGCCACTGAAGGAGTAGAGCACCTCTCCATTGGTACCCTCATCAGCATCAGTGGCATTGAGGTCGATGACAGCAGTGCCTAGTGGTGCATTTTCTGGCAACTCTACCACATAGGAGGCCGCCTCAAAGATGGGGCTGTTGTCATTGGAGTCAATGAGGCGCACATTGATCTGCACCGTGCCTGAGCGTGGTGGGTCGCCGCCGTCCAGTGCTGTCAGTACCAGAGTGTGGTGACTCTGCTCCTCACGGTCTAATGGCTTCTGGATGACCAGCTCTGGAAACTTTGTGCCATCACCACGGGACTTCACATCGAGGGAGAAGAGGCCATAGTCATCACGGGTGAGCAGGTAGGTGCGCAGACCGTTGTCCCCAGCATCTGGGTCATGGGCGCTGGTGAGGGGGAAACGGGTGCCTGGTGCAGCATTTTCCGAGATGTCCATATCCACTTGGTCAGAAGGGAACGATGGTGCATTGTCGTTCAGGTCCTGAATCTCCACTTTGATCATGCAGATCTCCTGATCGTTGGCAAACACCTCGAGGGACAACTGGCATTTGGTGCTGCGCCGGCACAGTGCCTCACGGTCAATGCGCTGCTTGGTGTAGAGCAGCCCGCTCTCCCCATCCACGTCCAGGAGGTGCGGGGCCGAGTTCTCCAGCACTCGGAAGGTGGACTTGGGGCCGCGGCCGCCACTGGGGCTGCCACCCGGAATGCCACGCTCCGCAGGCAGCATCCCGCCTCCCGTCGCGCCTGCCGCCAACCTCGCATCACGCCCGATGTTCCCGATGACCGTGCCCGCTCCCTGCTCCTCCGGCACTGAGTAGTTTAGGTTCTTCAGCGACAGGGCGGGAGTCCAGCAGAAGAAGAAACAACAAATGGAAAGGTACATCTCGGAGCAGGGGGTCGCAGGGGCTGCAGCGGCGACCAGGGCAATCCACGTCTACTTTGCCTACCGGGCTGGGGTTTTCTTCCTCCTCCGACGGCTAGTTTTTTTCTTCGTTTTTGTTGTGGTTTTTTTTCCCTTCTCTTTCCCCACCCCTATATTTCAAGTTCCTGAACCTGTTGCTCTAAAACATCTGCAGAGACACAGGATGGGAGGCAGCAAATAGACCATGTAGCTCAGAGGGAGGGAGCAACCGGGGCGCTGGGAGGGAGGGAGGGAGCAGTTTCGGCAGCGTTTCAGCAAGCGCTTGCTGTGCCTGCAGTCCCCTCGCAGTTACTTCGGCTGTCCAACTTCGGCAGTGGGAAGGCTTCAAAAATCAGAAAATTTGCAAAAGATCTTCTCCTCCGGGCAGGCGATGTGTTCCCGATCCTTGAATCCCCACAGATGTACAAAGGATAATAAAAATAATAACAATAATAAAAAAATCGGCGGCAGTAGCTGTCTTTTAAAAAATTATCAAAAAGCTTTTTCTTAAATATATGTATTTCTATATATATAGGAAAGGGGGATGGTCACAGGTCTGTAGCATGAGAGAAAAAAGCTTATTTGCTACTCATCGCTTGTGGTGCGATTGATGGAGTGGAGGGGTAGGGGAGAGACAGAAGGGAAAAAAAAAGTCACAGCTTGTTGTTGAAGCCCTCTTCGCGTGCAGTGAGAGGTAGTGAAATGTCTGATTGCACCGCGGGGTTGTTGGTTTTCAGGGAGTGTTTTGCTGCATTTAGAGATCTAATCTTGCATTGCTTGCGGCGGAGAGCTGCATCTCGCTGCCATCGGTTGTTCCCCCCTCTCTCTCCCGTACACCCTCACTGTTTCCTTCCCGAATCAAACGCAGCGGGAATGAGGACTGCAGGGCAGGAAGGGAAAACAAAACACATGGGGGGGGAAGGAAAAAAAAGTCAAAAAAAACCCCACCCAAGCCCCAGCAAAAACTAATGTCCGAATTTGTAGTTTCCTTTCTCTCCCTCTACTACCAGCCTCTACTACTACTCGTCGTTTTGGGGCTAAAAATTAAGAAACCCACCAGACGACCTTTAACATTTAAAGTAAATATGTATTTTGAGAGAAAGCTCCGGCCACGCTCTATCAGCAGCACATTTGGGTTTCTTTAAGACAGGCCAGTAGCCGCCGCCACCACCACATCCTTTCTCTGTGTGTTATCTATGCGTGTGTGCTTATGCGTGTCTGAGGAAGCTGCACTTTTCTCGATGCAGTTTAATGCCAGTTTGCTTTTCTCTCCAGTCGAGAGGAAAGCAACAGGCAACCCATGGCTGGACGCATAGATTAAAAAAAAAGCCAGAGAGAAGGGGTGGAAGGCTGCGAGGGGAGAGAAAGAAAAGCCACCACACACACACACACACACACACACACACACACACACACACACACACACTCACTCACTCTCTTTCTTAGTCTCTCGCTAAAAGGGAAACAGTCTCTGTATTCACAGGGCTGCGCTATCAAGTGCCTCTCTTTTCTTTCTATTCAGCGTCTCCTTCCAATGACACTGTTGCCTAGTCCTCTTCATTTACGGGAGGGGAGAAGAGGAAAAACAATCCTGGCGATGAATAAAGTGGGAGATCTTTCAATCGACTAATTGCTTACATTAAAACCTATGCCGTTCCGCGATCTGTGTGATGCATTTTTAGCAGTCCTTTCAAAGCTTTAACAGTCTATCTGAGCATGTTGATATAGGGGAGAAGAGCGGCGGTAACGCCAGATGCGTTCCCCCTCTCAGATATACACCTTTCCCAACGATATGGTGTGTAGGTAAATACTGGGGAAGGGTAACAAAATTTTATTTCAGATTCTTTTAACAACCTGAAATAAATGAATGTCAAATCCAGAAATGCAGGTGTTTCAATCTGCTTGGATGAGTCAGATACAGCGGAACAAATCACATTCACTATCGCCTCATGTTCCTCCCTTCACAGGCATTAGTTGCAGCTTCTTCCTAACGCTTCTCTAGACTCACTCTATAGACAGGAAAATAATTAATCAGATTTATATTTTGGAGAGGGAGGGAGGGAAGAAAGGAGAAAAAAAAAAAGAAAAAAAAAAGAAGGTTGAGGGGGGTGTCGGATCCAGCTACACTTTTACTATACCTCTTTCTCCGGGAGACTGAGGATCAGGAAAACAAGGCTGTTATCCACTCACTGGCACAGAGGCGCGTCTGTCTCCTGCTTTGCTGAGTGTTTTTAACCACCTTTCCTCAGTGTTATGTGTGAAATAAATCAGAAATCTTTCATATTAAAAGAAAAAAAAACAAAAAAAAACCAATAAAAACATAGGTTCCCAATACATAGCTCACAGATCTAGTTCCGAGTCTCAGTTCTGCACCGTTTTTTTCTCCTTTATTTGAGTCCGGACCCAAAGTACATAGTTAATTCTGCAACGTGTGGTAGGGAGGCTTTCAAACGAAAAACAAAATATTCTTCTTTGCCTCATTGATGGGTGGCCCCTTGCACACAGACGGTCGCCAGTCTTAGCCAGGCAGCACGCGGAGCGAACGCCGATCCCAGATAAACCAGATCCATTTCACCAGCCGCCCGCAGGTAAGCGGAGAATTCAGAGAAAATTCAACAGTTGGAGCCGCGCTTTGCTTTGCCTCGCTCTCCCCCGCTCTCGCTCTCCCCCCCCGCCCCTCTCCGCCTCGCCTCCCTCACTGCAGCACTCGCGGGGCCGCCGCACCGCGCCGCGCTCGCCCAGCGCCGCTCGCCGACTGCCTCTATTCACATCACGCCGCGGCTTAAACATTGATACGGATTCACCGCCAGCCAATCGGCGGCGGCGGAGGCGACCGGCCCCGGCGCCGACCCACCAATGGCGAGAGGCGGGCGGTCGGGGGGCGTGGCCGCGGCGGGCACTGGGTGTCATTGATTAGGTCGGGTCGGTGGGAGACGCGTAGCGACCGAGCGAGCGGCGCGGGCGGGAGGGATGCGCCGTCTCCTCGCCGCACCCCGCAGCGCCGCGCCACCGGCCCCCCCAGCTGCTCCCGGCTTCGCGTTAGTTATTTGTATCTCTCCCCCTCCCTTGTTTATTTATTTTTAAGACGTATTAACAAGTCCTCCGTGATGATGGGTGGGAGAGGAGGGGGGACGCGACACCCCGGACCTCTCCCAAAGCACTGCGAGGGCGAGGACTTGACTCCCCTGCGCGGTCCTTGAGTACCCTGGGGACCCGCCGCCCCGGAGATGCATGGCGGGAGGGGTGCGCCTGTGTGGATGGGGACACCTTCCCCCGCCACCTCCGCCACGGCCCTGCGGAGAAGCCCCGAGTGGGTCTCGTCCTCCCCGAGGTGTAGGTTCCGATCGCGAGAGCATCCCCCGCCTGCCGTGGCCCCGCGGTAAGGGGCTGGGGCCGCAGCAGCATCCCCCGCGCCTCTCCCCGCCCGATCGGCGCGGCAGGAGGCTCCCGGCCGGGGGCGGTGGTTGCGGGGGGAGGACTGAGATGGAAAGGTGCGTGCTCGGATTGCCGGAGCGCCGGTCTCGACCCGTGCGTACCGAAATGAAGCTGCCATTTGTGACCAGCGTGTAAGTAGCAAGAATCATTTAGAGGGAAAGGAACAAAAAGAGGGAAAAATAAATTTTAAAAAGGAAAATAAACTCTGGAGTACTTATAAGACGCTCCTGAATTATTTTAGAAGCGTCTCTTAAAAGATTCAGTTAAGGCAGCTGCTTCTTTCCCTTGCTCAATAGGATAACCTTCAGCCCTGAGTTATTATGTCCATAAATATCATTTGACTTGGAAAAAGTCTTGCAGATTTATAAATTCAAATGAGTGTTCTTTCCAGACCCATATTCTAGTTTTGAGAACCTCTTTGTAGCTGTGAAACGGATAGTTTGCCATACAGAGCAAGTCTGCTGTTAACCGTCATAGAACTAATGCTGTGTTAAAATGCAGTGTATAAATAAACTATACATATATTAGTGGCAGGGGGAAACCACTGCTCTCAGACGTGCCAACTTTCTGGGTGAGAGTGACAGACAGACGACATAAAAGATATGTTTACAAAATGGGCTTTGCTTTCTGCACGACGGCTTCAGATTGGCTGATGAAAACTGGCATATTTGGCTAAGGCACATATTTTGAGAAGTTCCTTATAAAAGCAGCACAGTATTTAAAGTTTAACAAACAGCAGCATAAGCCCCTGAGCTATCAGGAGACTGACTGCAACTCGAGTCCTCTCCTTTCCTCTCCTTATTCTGTAGCCTATGCCAAACCTTCAAGATGTATCAGGATGTCCAGAAATTTTCTCACGCCAGTTCAGCTAACTTGGGGGGCGGGGAAAAGGGTCATTGCAATTATGTAATGGCTCCCTCTAGCGTGCTAGAGATACTGCTGCATCTGGGGTATGTAAGTTGTGCGTATGCATGCTGGGGGGTGTGTGCGTGTGTGTGTATGTATATATGAATATGTGTGTGTGTGTGTATATATATATATACATACACACACACTGTGGGGTATACAGTGTACTTAAGCGTGTACACATAAGGTAAGTCTAGTTTCCTTTCAGTGCAGAATAGCACCAGTAGGAATAAAAAATAAAATATTTTGTATGACGGTGACATATGCTATGTAATATATTTCTGGCAATGTTTCTTATGGTTAACTTAGTTGACAAAAAAAAGCCTCAAAAACCCAGGATAAATTTGATTTTTTTAATTGAGGAGACTAGTATCTCGATCACTTTTTTCCTCCAACTTAGTGAATACCTTTCTTTTTTTTCTTTTTTCTTTTTTTTTTTTTAATATGACTCAGCATTACAAAAAAAAATACTCTGACTCCACAATGAAGTCAGTACATTTGAGGACACTCTGCAGTTTGTAAAACAAGTGCTCAGAACTCTGAATTAAGGAAAAACTATGTAAGCCTTTATACAAGTAACTGGAGTCTTTGCTTGTAAAATCTGCCTTTTTTATCAAACATCTTGCAGCTTACAACATCCCATTGGTACTAACAATATGTATGATATACTTAGAGGAAAAATAAAATCTGAAACACTAGCACTGGATCTTCACACATATGACTGACTGCCAGGTGATGATGATGAATGAAACTCTCACTCCTTGCTCTACAAGTCACTGTTGGTTTTGGTGTTAACTTCAACAGAGCTGCATTTTAATACTCATTTTTAGGTATGGCTGATTATTAGCTAATTCTAATGATTGCCCAGAAATCATATCGTCTTGACATCTTTAAAAATTGTGGGTCTTAAGCCCAATAGAGACTTCAGTGTCTTGCTGGAAAAAGCCACACAAAAAGTGCCTGCATATGAATACATGCCTCTGTCAGGCTGATGTTTGTTACATCAGACAGTTTTTAACTACAAAATGGCATTTATTGATTTTAATCCACCTGTGCAATTAGGATTTTGTTTGTATGATGATTTTACAGTATATGTGAAATATTTTTCTATCAAATTTGTAGCACTACATATTTGGTAGCCTAGACTGGCATCATAATTTTATACACATTCATCATTAATTGCTGTTTTTCACATAGCAGAGTCAGAAATGAAACATATTAAGGTAATGCAAATGCATGCCAATAGTGCCTATATGCTGTGCCATGTCACTATATATTGTGTGTATTTATTGCTGAGAAAATGAAACAAAATAAAAAAAAAATAATAAATGCTTATTAACAGCTTGGTGTAAAAGCTGGACTGTGCAGAGGCTAATATGTAGACAGAATTCAAATCCTTAATAATAGGAACACACCTATAGAACACTTACACTATCTGACAAATCATGAGAACACATTAAATACTCTGTATGGGAGAAGCTCAACAGAACAGCAAAGTCCTATATACAAGGCCTAACAATTAATTATATATAAGGCAGTTAAATTATGCTTTGGAATACTAGTTTTCAATATTTTAAATGTTTTTTTATTGGAAGCTATAGTTTGGCATCAGCCAAAATAACAGATAGTAACAGGACACATCTCCAAACTAAATTTCTTTTTAATTGATTATTTATTGAAAACATAACACAGCAGTGTTCAGGATTTTTTGGGGGGAAGTGTTCATGATGAAATCCAGTTCTTTATTATTCTATCCTCAGCAAAGATGGGCAGGTAAACCTTTCTACTTTCAGAAAAACAAAATAAAGAGGAAACACCCTCAATCAGAAGTGTTGAAATGAAAATCTTTAGTCTCAGTGTGGAGGGTGCTTAAGCATAGTGCACAAGTCTCAGAACAAATATCCCCTAAACAACTAAAAGAAAATAAGAAGGCAAGGAAAAGATCAATATAGTTAAATGTCAAGGTTCAGTATTTAAGTTATTTGAGCCTAAAATGTATCATTGGGAAAGCCCAAATCCAATCACCTTGAAAACAACAGAAAGAAGTAAAATGAGGAAGGCCAAAGAGCAAATTTGAGGAACAAAGTGTCTGTATATAAGAGAATGAATCACCTGCTAATAAACAAACATATGCTTTACCAATCTGAAGAAGCCATGAAAAACTGTTTGGGCTATGGGTTAACCAGCTATAAAAGAAAAAATATTGCAGAGAAATTATATTCCTGTACTCACAAAAAATGAAGGCATTTCCTCAGGTCAACTTTTTTTTAGTAACAAAGTTGAGATGTGGGTGTATACTGGAATGTCAGTGGTGAGATTCTTAAAGAGCAAAAAGCATCTAACTAAATGGTAGTCATCAAGCATTCTTACAGAATCTGAAAAAGAGGTAAATGAACTGTTAAAAATATGCAGTCATTAAGATCAGTTACTATGTCTGAGGATTAAAACATACAAAATTGTTTCTCTTTTAAAAAAGACTAAAAGGGTGTTTAAGGAATTACGGTGTGGCAAACTTTACTTTTAGTAGCAGTAGTATAAAATTTGTTCAAATGGTAATTAAAAATAGAAATTATATGAAATCGAGAGAAATGTAAGAGAAGTACTGTCCAGAATCTCAATGAAATCAATAGAAACCTTGCCACTGACTTGATCCCATAATAGCAAAGTAGTACAACTTACATAGATTAGAAGGACGTTTCTTCTGTTTATTAGTATTGTTTCAAAGGGGTAAATAGAACAACAGGTAAAATTAGTTCTGTCTCTCTGTATGTGAGCAGTTTTATGTCAATTTAATTGTGAGTTCACACCAGCAAGACATGTAGAAGAGACAGTTGCTGATAATCGGAATACAAAATAACAATGCAGTAGATAAAGGCAAGAGGTGGTAAGTGTCTGCAAATTATGTTAGTCTACTAATGAGAAGGCAGGGGCCAAGAATATAGAGGAGTAGGAAAAGGGTGCTGAAGCAGGGCACAGGGCTATTTAAAAGGCTTCAGGAAAAGGGAATTAGTAAGTAGGAGCTAAGCCTGAGATTGTCACTGAAAGAGTTGATACCTAAAGCTTCTATTTAGCTATGTTTATTTGTACCCGTGTCATTCTGGAAACAAACACACAAAAAGATTCATTAGGCTTACAGAAACAGTTACTTTTAGGTCACAGATAAGGTCTTAGGACTTATATTTTCATTCCTCTTTTCAGCCACATTATTTTATGACTGTTTATCACAAAACACAGAAACATTTTTTGCCTTTTTTTATTACAGTGAAAACACGACACACTGAAATCAAACCTAGTGTGTTTCAAACAGACTAAGTACAGGTTTTCTGAATGAGTTGTTTTTTTTTTTTAAAGCAATTTCTTTAAGAGCAATTGAAATATTTAAAACCAGTTTCCTACAGATGTGTCTTTTAATTTTTCCTTTGCCAGTAGTACCAGATTCCTCCTGTGTCTGATGGTTACCCTGCAGATACGAGTGGCCGGCTGAGAGGGACATGCTGCTGGGCCAGGCAGCAGCTGCCTAGAAAGGTACAACAGCTACTTTTCCTTCTCGCAGGGTATTGATTTATCTCACATACACACCCACTCACTGAAATGAAAATTAAACTACAACCACCTTTGAAGTGTTTATTCCACTTGCAAATTTGATTGAAATTGTCCAGTAAGTCACAGAGTTGCTGGGCAGAATGATGGAGAGACAGATACATGCAGATAATGATCAAAGGGGCTGTTTTTTACTTTCGTAGTCTCCATTAAAAAACTAAAATGTTAATAAAACATTTTAGCCATTTCATTATAACCTAATGGCAATTCTGGGGTTATCATGTGGCACAGTAGTATAATCATATGATATCACTTGGCATGTTAACATAATGCATGCACTGCTAGTACCAGTGAGGTAGGAATATGCTGTGTAAATATAGACATTAGATTTTTGTAATATATAATAGGAAATATTTGCATTTTCAAATAAAGGATATTCTCTGAAGCATTTGGAATTTTTATGAAGCAAATACTGTATCGATTTTTCTTAAATTTGGCAATCTTTTTTTTCATGGTAAATTGCATTAAACCCTATAGAGATCAACAATATGTTTTGCTTCACTGAATAATGAAGTAATTTACTGATTAAAATCTGTTTTGTGAGTTATTTGTGACAATTTTGTTAGAGATTAGAATACACACACCCATCATTACAATAATGATTGAAATACTTTTTAAATTTATAAACATAATTAAATTTTGTTAAATACTTGATTTAGCAGATGGGATTTAGTTTGTCAGCGGTTATTGTGGGTTAATATTTCCTATGTCCTTTAAAATTATATGGCAGGACACGACAGGTGTCTTGTTCACCTTTGGCTTAGACTGCACTCTGCAAAGGTGGAGATTGTGCCGTCCCTGAGAATGCTCAAGTGAAGAAATTTATAGAAATGCAGGATGAAAAAGGATAAAGAGGAAGGGAAAAAAACCAAACCTAAACAAAACCAAGAGTGAGGACAAACTCCAATAAGTGCTAATAAAAGCAAGGAACAGAACTACTATTTGAGTCTCAGAGTGGAAGGAAAGAGAATGTAATCTTGGGTTTGGGGAGGGGACTGTGTGTAATCCAGAAACCTGCAGATCTGCCGGGCAGGGACCATACATGTACAAGCAGACCTGCTGTCTCATGTCAGTGTGAGCCAGTGGGTGCTCATCTACACCTTTTCTAAACACTTTGCATGTTTTATGATTTTGGTTTTTTTGAGAGTGTCTAAAGTCTTACCTTTGGAGTTTAAAATTTTCCTGGGTGTGCTGACATTGCTTGCTTTAAGGATAACGTAGAAGCAGATCCAGACTTGAAGATCTGGCTAAGTGACATACATTGTGCAGATAGAAGTATTGATGGAGAACAGAACTGGAGAAACCAGAATCACAGAATTATTGGAGTTGAAAGGGACCTTAAAGATCATCTAGTTCCAATGCCCCTGCCATGGGGAGGGACACCTTCCACTAGACCAGGTTGCTCAAAAACCTGTCCAGCCTGGCACTGAACTCTTCCAGGGTTGAGGCATCCACAGATTCTCTGGACAACCTGTGCCAGTGTCCCAGTGCCCTCACAGTAAAGACCTTCTTCCTAATATCTAATCTGAACCTATCCTCTTCCAGTTTAAAGTCATTCCCCCTTGTTGTATGACTACAGGCCTTTGTAATTAAAGTAACATTTCAAGAACATATCTGATGATATGAAAGGTCAGGAAAATCAAAGAAAATGGAGACCTCACAAAAGTCTTGATAAATGTATTTCATGATAGCAGGCTAAGGGCAAAAGCCTGTGCTGTAAAAACTGTAAATAAAATGCCCTACCTAGTAGACTTCAGGGTTATTCTCAGTGAGACTGAGAATAGAACAAATATTTTCCGTCTCTTCCTTGAAACAAACACATAAACAAACAAAATCACTGACCCAACAGAGTCTGAGGAAGGTTCTCGATATTTCTCATATTTCTTATACAGGAATGTCCCTAATATTATCATATATTGTATTATTAATATTAATTAATAATTTGGAAATCACTGAAATATCAATACTGTGTTTCATTGAATCTCTTCTCTCTTCTAGTATTTCAGTATTACAATTTTTCAGAGCTAATGTTTACTGGCAGTAGGCAAGGAATTGTGGTAGAGTTCAGTACATCACTTCTTCCTCTCAAAGCATTACTTAGAGGTTGAAGACTGTAACATTAGTTATACAGATCAGCAATTTTCTTGTGAAGGAAGACCAGTATCTTCAGAGCTGATGCTGCTAACTTCAAGTATTGGTAGAAAGCAGAGAATTGAGGAAAACTGCAAAATAATTTACATCTGAAGTATGACATAGTCCTGAGCCAGAGCAATTCCCCTTTGTTAATATTCTTCCAATTACTCCCCAGGTGGGATGAAGATAATATCTTGAAAGTTTTGATTTCCAAGTGCAGCTGGAAATCAAGTTCCAGTTTCCTGAGGAGAATAAGACTGAACTGTAAGTGCCAAGTAATCTGTGTGTATAAATCTGCAGGAGATAAAGTTCATACTGTCAACAAAACCAATAATAACAACAACAAAGGAATTAAGCCAGATTTCTGGTAGTTTGTTATTTCCATATTTTTCTCATTTTAGTTTTTCTAAGCTAGCATTTGCACCCACTGACAAAATTGCAAACTCTCCCAATGGTGTATGAAATTTCTTATACATTGCATGCTAAAGATTCTACAAGCTAAATTTACCTGTTATGCAACCCTTTTGTTTCCAAAGTATTCCCTTATTTAGTTAAGCAGTTAGTAGCTCTACTTTAAACATGACTGATTGCAGCACTGTAAACAATTCTGTTGCTAAATCTCTCAGAGAAATGGAATCCCATTTACACTCTCCTAGCTGCAATTTCAGAAGATTAGGAAGAAAAAGAAAAAGAAACAAAACAAAACAAAACAAAAAAGACCCCTCATCAACCCCAAAAAAGGTAATGAAACTGTCTCTGCTCCCCAGCAAAAATTCAGGGACACAATGAGGAATAAATGATGATAATAAAAAAATCTGTTGAGTGAAGTGTTACATTTGTACAGTTGCCTTTTAAAAGGGAGTAACATCTTTAGACTTTCTGTAGGTGAAAACCTTTCTTTGCTACATTACACATCTATTTGAAACCAACCATCTAGTTTTGCTCCTGCTAAGCCTTTTCGTTTGTATACTTCTGTGTGAGCTCTAACATAAACAAGACTCGTAAACAGCAGACTACAGATAAGCTTTCAAAATGTTATATGGCATTTTGCCCACATATCTGTCAAGTAAAAGGTTAGAATCTTCACTTTTTAAAGAAAAACATACCAATTAGCAGCAAGGCAAGGCTGTCTAGAGCATGAGGTTTTCAAAGTTTGACATGTCTGTAGGTGCAACACAAGCCATGTATTTGCACAAAGCTCCCTTTCCTCTCCTGATGGCAAAGGAGAATCCAGGGAGGGTCCCACCTCTGGTGAATTTCCTCACAGGAATTACAAAATGAGGTTCTTTGACCAGTGTGTCCTGCATAGCTGCAACTCAGTAACAAGGTAGCAGATTAAATATTTTGCATTGTTTGACTACTGAACTGAGGACTCTATACTGATTTCAGTAGCAAATCACCAAATAGGATTGTCAAATGCTCTTATCCCCACTGTGCAGGAAAATAAGGAAGACTTGAGGGCTTGCTTCCTGGCTAGTGTGACTGCAGGTCACAGCAAAAGCTGGAGAGTGATGACAGCAGCCTGTGAGGGACCACTGGTCCCTGTCCTGATGGGGCATTGGCAGCCAATGCTCAGGGCCATGCAGGACTTTGGCTTCATCCCCTCAACACATTGGCCATCTGAGATAAGCTGACCTGACAGTTGGCTGCCATCACAGAGCAGCAGGGGTTTGTGCTCCCCTTAGAGCCAGGAGCAAGCAAGAGAGGAAATAATGTTTCTAAAAGTCATAATTCCCTTCTCTGTTTGCTCCTGGGATGGTGCTGCTATACATCCCCTTATCTGCAGGCAAATTGTTGTCTTACAGTCTTGTCATAACTGATTACTCAGAATACAGTGCTATAAAAAAACCAGAACAAATTGTAATAAGCAAGGTGCAAAATTAACATTTAAAAAATCCTATAACCTGCTGCAAAAACAAAAACAGATCCTAAAATTAAAATATGAAATACTGTATCCCTGAGACCACTAAAAATGCTTAGTGAATTTATCTGTCTTTATAAAAGACATTTTGAACAGGCTTGACATCCTAAATTTGTGAAGTGGCTATTTCCTGGAAATTAGGTCCTTTAAGGCATCTTAATGATGAGTACATAAGATCACTTTTTTACTCTGAAAATCGTTTTTAAAGGGCACATGTTGTTGCATAATCTATGTAAAAATAGAAGAAAATAGGAGAAACAAAAAAACCAAACAAAAATCCATGCAAATATAAATCCTAGTTAGTATTTCTGTCATTAACTTTGATCTGTTAGGTACCAAAATAGGTTTTAGTTTTATGCAAGAAAGTGTATTCATGGCTGCTGCCCTGAGGAATTTATAGTGTCAGTAAATTAACATAAATGAATTGCTACAGTTTTCTGTTTTATTATAATTTCTAAAATTGTTAGCAGACTTAACAGTTTTACATACATCTAGAGATAACATCTGAATTGCAAATAAATCACTACAAAATATATGTTGCAGACAGTTTTATTTTATGTGGAGAGGCATTAAATGTTTAAATGGCTAACTTCTGCCATTTGCCTATTCCACTAAATGTGTCCACCGTAGTGTGTAAATGAGGTGTACTATATTAAAATGGGTAATATTTTAAGTTGAGATTTGTTTTACACTACAGGTATTTAATTTAGATGTAATGAGTCAGTTATGTTACTAAAATAACATAGTTCTTTTAAATACTTTTATTTAGAAGTAGAGAATATATAATTGGTTTTTTAAGTATTTTTTCTACTCCTGTACCTCTTAATAGCTAGTTCCTATTTAACATGTACTAACTCCTATCAAGCCTCAATGAAGTGCTTTTTGGAGGATTGCTCTTTAAAGTTTTACCAAAGAAGTAAGATTTGCTTTTTTAATTAAAAAACTTACTTTAAATGACAAATTAAGAGTATGTAAACATCTCTGAGGCACAAGTACATGACCTTTGGTTATGATCTAGCATCAGTGATACCCTCATTTCTGTAATGGCAAGGCCCTACACCCTCATTATATGGGAAAACTAGCTGACAAGGTGCTGCAGTGCAACTCTTCCATAATGTTGGCTGCACCTGATGTGTGAGAGTACGAAGCCTGTCTTAGGGTGGAGCCATCACGTTCAACATCTCACTTTTTTCTGAAGGTGCTTAATGACTAAGGGTATCAAAAAGACCAAGTTCTTAGTGAGGATGGGTTGATAATTCTGCTTTTTTGTCCCAGTACAGAAGTCTGCCACAAATATAGTTAATCTGGAGAAGGACCGGACATCTTCAGTGGATAGACCTGATATAGAGGAATGAAATCTCACAAGAAACAATGACCGTTTTACACCCCAGCAAGTTTTGCTTCAGGTGCAAAGCTTTGCCCTTTACTTAGCTTGCTTTAATGGAAATACATAGCAAAATTTATTTGTACATATCTTTAATTTATTAGGATGAAACAGGTCACACATTTTCTCTTTGAAGCAAGGGTAGCAGAACAAAATTAAAATAGATTAATTTGTACCACTTGGTATGCTAATATTAGATGTTCTTATCCTACAGTGATGAATGTTTATCAAAAACCTGTGTATTGGAGAAGAGAGGACTAGATACGACCAGAAGAAAGATAAAATCACTGCTAATATGTGGTGTCAGGGACCCAAGCTGTATGAAATCTATTAGGTCACAAAAATATCTAAATTCAGACACTATTGAGCTCTTATTACAAGACATAATCATATAGAAAAACTGCTGAAGAAGTGCATTTTAAATTGCTTTGCTATTTTCTTCTCTAAGAAAATGTGGCGTTCCTGATCATTGTCTCTGATCTTTAAAGGCTGTAGTCATGTTAGTACAGCATTCACTTCTTCAGCAGAAGTAAATTGTCTCTATGGTATTATGACTGCAATCCTGATTCTCTTGCAGAACTTTGGCTGCTTGTTGTGTTTTCCTACTAAATGTTCATCAAAGCATAGCGAGATTTAAGCCTTCACCTACATGATCATCCTGTTATCCTTAGGCCTGTGTGACACAAAAATCACAGAAGTGCCCAAATAATTGAAGTTACAGAGAAACACCTTCAGTGAATTAATGAAATTTGAATCACAGTTTCTTTCAGGTTTTTTGGGGGAGTTGTTTTTTTTTTGTTTGTTTGTTTTGGGGGGGGTGTTTGTTTGTTTCTTCGGGTTTTTTTTTATTTTGTTTTTTGGAGGGTGGGTTTTTTTTAACCAATGAGTAAGGAGAATTCTATTTTTTTTCTTTTGACTATTAAGGTTTATGTAACAAGCTCTTTGATTTACAGACTTTGTGGGAAAGCATTCACAAACAGGGGCCATTTGTTTATTGTCTGGTAGTAAACAGCAACTCTCTCTAACAACCGGCTACAGTACCCTGGGAATTGGGACCAAACCTCTGAAAAACAACTTATCTTACAGTAAGTGCATGAAAGAAAAATGGTAAAAAATCACAGGAAGATTTTGAAAGACCTCAAATGGATCAAATTGTTACCTATGTCGTCTAGCTCAAAGAGTTTGAAACAAGATATAATACAAAATTACAGCTGCCAGACCTAAGCAATAGATCACCAAATATCCACATACAAAAAGAGTGTGGCCTCTACTAAGAAACTAAAGTAAATTTGCAAATTAATATTTAATCTCTTTTAGAGACATTATTCTTTTTCAGTATGTTCATGTAGAGTTGAAACTGTGGATGCTCCCTAGTAGATTCTAATACACGTCCTCCTTCCAGTCACTGGACCAAAAAAATGAAATGACAACAAATTATGTTCACACTTGATCATGTAAAGGGAAGAAAGATGGTTAATAAATACTGATACTTTGGGGAACTTCCTGTTGTGTATAGCTGGCATGAATTTAAAATCATTACATTGCTTCAGAGTTGGCTACAGTATAACCAAGGTCTAACACTTACCCTTGTGAAAAGAAGAACAAACTTTTATTGCATTTAACAGGTCTTTTCTGGTACTAAGAATATTTATGCATTTAACTAGGAAGAAAAATATGATAAAAAACATGTCTTTTTTTCCTTTTGTGGAGGAAATAGCAGGTATCAATAGTAATGCAACTAACATTTCTAATGCATCAGGACACTTATTTGGAATATTGACCTACAGAATAAACAAGTATTAAGGTTTTTCATCGCTTCTAAATGCCACAGCACTGAAAGTCTTACAGGGAGAAAATTATAATGTTAAATGGAAAGATGCTGTGTTCCACAACAACAAGGAAACAGACCCATGAGCTAAACACCAGTGATGACTATTGTCATAATGTAAATAAAGGCATCTTCCTTCCTGCCTTCCTTCCTGCTTTCCTTCATTCATTCCTTCCTGCCTGCCTGCCTGCCTTCATTCATTCATTCATTCATTCATTCATTCATTCATTCATTCATTCCTGCCTTCCTCCCTTCCTTCCTGTCTTTCAAGTGGAAGTTTTGGAATCTCTCTACATAATTTCTTGTGCCCATATAAAATCTTTTGTGAAAGCATAAATGAGAATTTAATCTCAATTATATGTTGTTTATTTGCAGACATATAAATAACTTTGCATAGTTTGCATTGAATAAATGCATTCAATTCATTAGAAATGAAAATGCTAGTGGACAGCCAATTTTAAATATGGAGAATTGTCTTCATACCTCAGATAGAATTTTGCCTTTCATTAACACGGTAGAAAGTGTACACACTGTGATACCGAAAATAGGTGTTTGGGTTTTTTTAATATTAATATAGGTGACTATAGAAATTAATGTAAATTATTTAAAATTAAGTATGTAAAGATACTTGGCTGCCACATTGAAATTCTGCATTAATTCGGTTCAGAGATATGTTGAAAAATAAAAGATAGTCTATTTCCATGAAATTTGAATTTTTAATTTTTTTTTTGATTATGGTAATTGCAATCAAAACATTCAGATTAAGTCGTTATCAACACTAACTCACTAGAACTACAAAGTGGGAGTCTCTGGTACATTTTTACCAAGACCAGTGCAATTACACATGACATTAACGTGTGTGGTTGAATTTAACAAGATGATTTAATTATAGATGTCAATATTTCTAGCATTTTTGGTGTATTTCGAAGAAAGGGTAATAAGCAAACTTCTAGCAGCATTGTTAGAGCAGGTAGATGAACGGTTGGCCTAAGCCTCCAGGTGTGTGGAATATGTGTCACAAATAATGTGAAAATATATTTGAGTTTAAGCATCTAGTGATCAGTGTAACATGTTGAGCTCTCAAGCAGATTAATTTCTATATCACTTTATGATGACACATTTTTATCTCTTTTGTTGTTTCAATTACTTTGATAAATTGGGGAGGGGGATTGTTTTCCCACAGTAGCATCAAATACTGAAATTTTAGTGGATGTTTTTTGTCATTTATCTACATGTTACAGTTTAAGAAGCATACAGGTCATTAATCAAACTAATTTCATATCAAGATGCAAAGCTTTTGTGGCCAGATTTTTTGTTATATTATCTGTTTTGTTAGTTAATTTCATAGCTAAGCTAAAAGGAATGTATCACATAGACCATATTTGCTTCAGAAAGAGTTACTGATTTGCCACTGCAAGTTTTTGCTTCCATTTCCTACTGCTTCTCTCAATAAAACTGATAGCAGTTGCCCTTAGACACTTACGGTATTATAGTATCATCAGCTGTAAAGATTTACAAACATTAATTTAGCTGACAAGAGATTATAGAATCTTGTTGCTTAATAGCTGAATTATGGGAAAGATTTGTGTGGTAAACAAACTGACATGCCCCTTGCCTGAGGAAACTTCTAGGAATAAATGGTTCTTTTGTGTCTGTGTGTCTGTGACTTTTTTCTTTCCCAATATTTTTTTTTGAGGGAGAAGAGAGGTCTTATTGCTGCCACAAACTTTTGTCCAACATTTTTGTTATATGCCTTGTCTATGATTTCCTTCCATGAGCCACTCTCCTCTTTTATTTTTTCTTTATTTTTTTGGTTTTGTTTTACAGATTTAGGTGTACCTGTCTTTTTTCAATAGGAGCTTTTTTTGTGGAAAGGTACCATATTTATTTCAAAATTAACTGTGGCTCAAGACTCTTTCAAGAAAGCCACAGAGCTAGGTAGCATGCTGTCAAGGGTCATGTCTTGAAGAGAATCAAAAATATAATTTACTCCATGTCAAAGTCCAAGCTGTGGTTTAAATATGTATCAGCCTTCAAAGGAAAGGCAATCTGGTGAAGTAATAACATTTGCTAAGTATATCTGACTCACACTTTTCTTTCCTTTGCTTGACTGTAAACCTGGAGGAGAAGAGAACTGAAAACATTTCTGTTGTTACTTAGTATGAATATATTTAAATGCTACTTTGTATGTTTGTTTACAGTGTGATGCAAGATGATGATGTAAATTTCATAATTATTATTTCTTCAACATCACTGTTATACCTGCAACTTCACAAATGCCTCATATTTTCTGAAACAAGACTCTTGCTTCAAAGCACACATAAACAAATTTACACAGAATGTGCAAATGGACATGAAACGAAAACTAAGTTCGTTGGCAGGTTAGAGCAGAGAGAATATTTTAGGCTCTGTAAACGGTTTTGGGAATAGAAATAGAAAGTCATGCATGAGATATGGATACACACAGTAGGCAGGCCCGTATCAAAGCCAGGAAAGAGTAAGGACTGAGTCCAAGGGTAGTCTAAGGCAGGCTCTTGCAAAGCCTTGAAATTGCAGAGGAGAAATTTGACCTTGTAGTGTAGTGAGATGGAAAACCACCTGAGGGACTGAGAGGGGAACCACCTGAGGAACTAAGAGAGGACTTACTGTGATTGTAGTGGTGAACAAGATAACTGAACAAGATAACCTTGGCTGCAGTGTTTGAAGTGGACTGGAGGAGGGAGATTAGAGAGGAGAAGGTTACAGTGGCTAAGAGGTCACAGCATGTGAGAGATAATGAAGGTATGAAGCAGGGAGGAAAAGAAGATGGATAACTGAAGATACTCTAGACAGAGAAAATACATGATTTGGCCAAGGAGCACAAATTCAGGTATTTGAAATTTGATAATCATATTAGAAAAAACATATTCAAGGCTCCTACTCTGTTTATTTACTATTCTATTGGCATGCTGCAGGCAACTTTAGTAAAAGTCACAAAGCTTTCTAGATCATCTATATCATTATGTCTCTATACATTCATGTGTATTGATAGGTAGCTATTTTTATATTTTGACTGTAGAGCAGCATAATGAAAATCAGGTGACGTAAGTTTATTTTGCTGACTCTACCACTGTATAGCCCTAAGATCTTGTACAGGTTATTTCTGTTTGCTGTGCTACAGTTTCTCTGTCTGTAAAGTAATGAAAGCAATTCTTTCCTTTCTTTGTAAATTTACAGATGAAAAAGGATAGATACTGTTCAGTAGACTTAGAATTCTCTTGTGGAGCTCAGTTAGAAGATGCCATCAAGCCACTCCACATGGACACCTTCACAGCCACCACTTGATCCTTTTTAGTGGCAGCATACCAGTTCCTGATGCTAGGGTGCCTCCAAGTGTGTTTGGGGTCGCAAGAAAGTTGAAAATTACTGTGCCCAAGTAGGTCATTTTTACTGGAGATGTGAGAGCTCAGCTGTGTCGGAAGCCATCAAAACCAAAAGATTTGCAGACACACTTTACCTGTCAGTTGGCTTGGCTTTGAAACATGTGCTTTCCAAAAGCAGTGGTGGTATTCTTCTCTGGGAATGCTTCATTCAACATGCCAAAGAACTTCTTAAAATATTGGTAAAATAAGATATAAAGCAGACAAAATACTTGTTGGGAATTTTGTTTTGGAGTACCAATATGTTTGAAGTGTCACAATACTAATTCAGAAAGAAACTGTAGACACCAAATGGTCATACCATAGAAGACAGAAAGAAAAAAATATAGCTAGCAGATTAACCATAAGCCTAGAAAGACAGAGTACCTCAGCAGTAAATGACATGATACTGACCATATTTTTTGCTAAAACACAGTTAGACTCTGCAATGATGAGTCAAAAAAAAGGGAAATGGTGGAAGCTGGTAGAGAATATTCTTTCCTCTATGGCACTTCTGTCTTCCTAGTGTTTGTACTGCAGGTGCTGAAGCTAAGATCCCAAGTGCATGAGGAAGAGGGGAAAGGTCATTCAGTCCTTCTCTATAGCACTGAAGGTGGCTCTAGCTGTCAGTTTTTCACCAGCTGAAATTCTAAATTAGTCAGAATTCCTGTGGCAGTAGTTTCTGTGGCTTATTCCTCCTGGTTTTCTCCTTGTAAGCTATGAGTACAGACACCTGTTTGCAATGTTTCCTGTGCATATAAGTCAGTGTTTAGAAAAAAAATAGAGATTAATAGCATTTAAAACATTAACCGCATATTAAAAAATTGGTCCAGTGAATCATATATTTTGAGTTTACTGTAGGAGAGCATGTTGTTAGAGAGAAGAAAATTTTTAGAGGGATAAACTCAGGAAGAGATCTTCCCAGGGTAGTAAAAGAATATCATATAGAAAAAAATTCAATATGTTCAATATGTAAGGTACACTTTTTGATTTTCTGAATTAAATTGTTGTCATTTCCTGCTGAGACAATTAGCAGGTGTCAGTTAGAAGACACAATAGATTATGTACCCAATTACTTTCTTTTTTTAGACAACACTTTGCAGTCACAAGAACATGTGAGGAGTTTTAATCAAAGATTAGAACTTTTTAATTAAATAGGACCGTATGTGACTAGTCATTTGACATTAATTACTGTTTTAGTTGGATTCCTTTTGATTTGTAAAAGGCCCTGAGCACTGGAAAAATTATGTCACATCATAGAAACTGCTGATTATTAAAACAAAAAGTTTTCTTCGTCAACCCATCATTCTCCTGAAACGTAATATCAAGAGTGAAACGGCTGGCTTAGAGAAGGAGAACAGCAAGTTTTAAAAGCAAAAGAGCAGATGGTACTTCAGCTGACTCTCCTTAGAAGGGACAGTCTGAAAGCACTTAATAGTAATGATTGATAAAGTCTTCTGTCAATGCTTTGCAAAACTTTCAAGGGGCTAAACAGCTGGCATGAGGTTCATTTGGAGTTTTATCTAGCTGGCTACCCTTTGGGGTGTCTTAAAGCTAACTAGCATCACTGATATTAATAGAGGACATCAATCAAAATGAAATGCTGTAGCAGAAACTGATATAAATCTTCAAGTAATATTTTAATTTGTTGGTCTACAGAGAGGAGGATAAATGTTAACAGTGTCCTTGTGAGATAACTTTAAATTCAAGTCCAATAGTGGTCTCAGTATTTGTGAGTTGTCCTTTTGTGATTTTGGCTTTTTCATACACTCCACTTATTCAGAGTAGAGTGGGAACAATGACAATGAAAATCCTTATCTGAACAGCCTACAGAAAGGGAACAGAAAAAAAAGAGAGAGAGAAAGTTATAAAGGGAGCAGGAATAATTCTTAGCTCATGTAAAGATTAGGGGTGAACTTGACACAAACACACGCTCAGAGTCATTGTGCCTTTTGTGGTAAACTTTCAGAGAGATTTGTCTATCTGAAGGTGAATTAAGAAAGCCAAATCCATCCCTAACCTGCAGTGCCACCATGCAGTTTCTGCACATGGTGCTTCAGTATATGTGTCTGCATCTCTTTTGTTGGTCTACCAAAACAGCACTCAGTGCCAAGCTAATGGGCCTGTCTGCTATACAGCTTGTTCCTGGAGATGACGGGATGCCTGACACTCAGGGTGGGCAATTAATATCTCACAGAGAAAGTTTGGAAATGTTTGCACTAGTGATAGTCAGATTGCCAGCAATGGTTAAGTACAAATCTGGACCCTGTATGTCTCTATTTTGCCACAGGCTAATAACACTATTAAGTTTTAAATTGGCAAAGCAATTAAAAGCCTGTTTTGCACCCCAAATTAACAAAGGACATTTCACTGTGAGTCTTTTTTGGGGAGAAGTATTGACATGATAGAAAGAAATACTATTACTTGGAATTAATCTCCACAAATTGACACCTGATTTACATGAAAGTCAGCTGCTTCCAGCCATCAGCACAAGAGGTTAATCTGCAGTTTGAATAATAGTTAAATGGAGTAAATTTACTCGATGGAAAACTGAAGTCTGGTTTATAACCTGGATTGAAACTCAGGAGACCTGGGTTCATTTCTGTGACAGTCTTCTTATATGACTGTAAAAGAAATGTCTTTCAGTTTCTCAGTTACTCAATTTCCTAACTATAGAAAGATGGCAGTACCTTTCTGCTTCACTTAGTAGACAGTAAGACTTTGAAAAGAGAAGTTATCTGTTATGGATATTGGTGCAGTGCCTGGGACAAACAGGTGATCCCACATACTGTTGCTATTTCTAGCATAAATTGTATTTATACGTACTTTTCTACTTTAGCCTCCAGCCTGCTACTGTCTGAAAATCACTATGGAAACTGTGATAGTAAATGTGGTATTTAGCAACCACTCTTTATACCACATCTAGGTTAAATCTTTTCCTAAAATGATCTGAATCACTGTGTTTTTCCTATAGGATTGCAACCTCTGCTGAAACGGATGGAACAGTTTACTCCATTCAGACAAAAAGTTTCCATTTAAAGTGAAAAAAGCTATCAATTGTATATGAAGACAAGCACTGTAGGAAACTTTAGTTCTAGAATTAATGGAAAAAATGTAGGTTTTATTATTGAAGAGATATTGTTTTTCAAGGAAAAAAAACACTGAGGAGAAACACAAAATTATCATAGCATTTTGTATTCACTGCATCAGTTATTTTCCAAAGAAAGCCTATCAGTTAAAATGATGAATTTTAACCTTTACGCATTCTTCTGGAGAATATTCAATTTATATTCTTCAGGCACTTTGCTACTTGTTCACCATACTGATGCAAAATTATTGTTTTTGTAATATTTATAAGGATCTAGATACAAGTTTTCAAGGACATATTTCACTTTTTTTTTTCCAAATCTAAACCCTGTAATATAAGTTAAGATAGAAATTGAACAAAAAGTTAACATATGGTACACTTATATGCTTTAATACATTAATATTTAAATAATGTATCATATTGCATACAAGTCTGGTGGTCAATAGAAAATAAAAAGGTCATGTTATCACAGAATATGGAAAGCTTTAGGCAATGAATACTAATGGTAAACATTTCTGCATAAAGTGTATTTTTTTCCATTGCTCATATGGTATCAAATAATGCCCATATGAAATCAATGGCTTCAAACACCGTTTACAAAACCAATCCTGTAACTGCTCTTGGCAGAGCTAAACTTGGAAAAATAAACAAGCAAACAAGTAAGCAAACAAAAAATCCCAATTTGAATATAGGTTCAAATATTGATCGTTGCTTAATTTCTGTCTCAAAAAATTTCTGTAGCCGTGGTGTTGAATTCCTTTAGCCACTTTAGGGCTCTGGGCATCCTTCTAAGTGCAGCACTGTTACAAATTAATATTGTAGCCATTGACTGCTACTGAAGTGTTGCAGTATCAGATGCTATCCTTCCTCTACGGTCTGAGGGTGTATTGGGTGATAGGCCTGGAATGCAAAACTGCCAGCACACTGAACAAGAAGATGGTCTGTAAGAGTGCCATGAAGAAATGGGATGACTTAGATGTTTACTTGCATGCTGTAAAGATCACTTTATTAGAGTAAAGTTAACAACTGTAAATTCTTCAGAGATATTTTTTTTCTCCTAATTTTCTCTTAATTCGCTTTTCAAAATTATGTTCCTTCAGAATGAGTGGGCTATGTGGATTCTCTCTGTAGGGGAATTTTGACCTTTTCTGGAGAAGATTCTGAGCAAGCACTGAGATAGGAAGTGCAGGGGATTGCCAAGGCTGAGAGGGGAATAGGAGGCAGGGAGACATATAGCAATGAATTGGTATCCTGCAGGTCAGGGAAACTGAACACAGTGTTAAAGGCTTCAGCGAAGCAATGTCCTTACTAACTACAGAGAGCTGTGCCATTTGCTCCAGCTGGGAAGCTGCCAGGTTGACTGAAATAAAGTGTAAAAGCAAGGACCTACCTTTAAGATCATGGAGGAACTGAGGTGGGGGAAAATGGTTTTGTTTATAATTTAATTATTAATTAAATAATTTGTTATCATCCTAGTCACTTTCAGTTTTCTGTCTAAAAGATTAGCTATCCTAGTTGAAAGACTGATAAAGTCTGGATTTTCAGTCTCTTTCAGAGAGGCCACTCTAGTGAAAAGATCTAGACCTATCCACCTCAAAGATTTGGCTGATACGGGGTCCTGCCCAAGTCCTTGTAGATACTACAGGATAGCTGAAATAATGTGTTTCAGGTTTTGCTATGGAGTACACTGAGTAATGTCTATATTATGAAATTTTAATCTAATGATCTAGACACCTACCAGTTTAATGCTGTGGGAGGTTTGGTGTTAATATGCATGGCCTCTGGCAATAGCTTAGTTATAAGGGGGATATTACCAGTGGAAATGTTAGATACCTCCTAAGTGATAGAGATTTGCAAATGTCACTAGTACAAAACATTTACTTGTAGATACTTAAAGCAGTAGTTGTAGCCAAAGAATAAGCTCCAAAGGAAAGATTGTATGCTAAGATATGTTATTTGTCATATTCCATAGACTGAATTTTTCTGAATTAGACACCTAAGAACAGAATATATAGATGTTGGAGTACTAAGCAGAGAGATTTCAAGACCAGTCAACTTGAAGTTATGAAAATAGATGTCTAAATCTCTTTTGCCTTCAAATTTGAGAAGCTAACTGAGACATACGTAACTGCCTGAATGAGGCTGGACCTCACTTAGGAGTCTCCACTTTCACACGAGTATCTTAGTGTTTGGAGCAATTGCCACAGTAGCTGGAGGTTTGGAATGTGATCTATTCTCCTATTTCGTAGGGTACTGCACTGAGTGGAGAAGAGCCACATTTGCATTCTGGTCTGTACTCTTGCTGTCACCATAACTTTTTTATCTAATGGCAGTTTAACGTAAATTGGGTAGGGAAGTCAGTGCCCAGTTCCCTCTGCTATTGAGTACTTGAAGCACTATGCTGTATTCTTCCACAGCTGTTGTACGCGAATGTAGAATTCTTGCTTGGCACCCACCTTTTGAATTCACTCCAAGCCCTTCTGAAGAAAAATGTTTGATTTAAATATGTGCTCAGTTATTTCCTAAAGTTAGTCTGTATTAAGTTTGAGAACCTGGCTTAGAATGAACAGCAGTTGATTTGACTGTCAATCATTTAAATAAATTTTTGAAAAAAGTTAATGTGTGTTTTTTCTACATTTCATTATTGTGCAGTGGGGAAAAAAATAAACCTTTCTGTGGCAATGACAAAAGTGCACAGATCCATTTTAAGCTTGGCTAACTGACACAGGAAATATTCTATATCTGTAAGTAGATAGCCAGCAATTTATTTTTCCACATTAGTAATGAACAAGAAAATGAAATAAAAGTTCCCCTGCAGAATTAAAAAAAGTTCTTAGTTTGACAGAAGGAATGAAACTGTAAGACAATAACATTGAACATAGTGATTTTCTACTGCATTTACCTCAGGCAATAGCACAGTGATATTTAAACAAGGTAGTAATTATATGAAAGATGTCAAATAAAAAACATTCAAAATTCAAATTTATATAAGACTCTGTGAGATATGTTAGTTCTTCTAACTTATATAAGCAGGTAACACAAATCCAAAGACAATTCTTTTTCAGGATGTCATAAGAGTTGTGGGTGTAACTGGTATATCTTTGGTAGAAACAAAGAGTTCTTAGACGTAGATTTACTTTGATATCTCTCATTACATGTCAAAGTGAGTAAAGTGAGTACACAGTAAGTCACTTTATCTCTAGGGAGATTTTTCACCCTATATTTTTCACAGACAGAATCACAGACTATTCTGAGTTGGAAGCGACCCACAAGGATTATCGAGTCCAACTCTTAAGTCAATGGCCCATACAGAGGATTGAACTCAAGACCCTGGCATTATTACAGCCAAGTTTTAACCCGCTGAGCTCATCTCAGGGTCACAGGCCAGTCTTTGTAATTATTGAAGGGATGGCTGAAGAATACCTTTTAATCGCTTATATAGTCTACATGTGGAAGACAGGTGAAGAGTTGTGCCATAGTAGCACAGCCCTGCACTTCAGTGTAAGACAAGTCTGCAGCTTTTATAAAGTACCTCATCTAAAATGTTTGTACTGCAGAGGATTGATTGAATTCCACAGATTTCATTCATTCATTCCACAGATCCACCCCTATTGCACTGTACTGCTCTCTAAAGTAGACATACCTTCTAACCCCTAAGTCTTCTACTAAACTATTCTAAAGTCATTAAATTTTAAAGTATTGTTCATTGGATGCTACTGGTTTTGTATTTTAAATGTTTTCTTCCTTTCTTAGGTTTCTAAATTTGTCAGGTACAACTGAATAAACAAGATATCTCAATGACGTCCAGGTAGTGGTATATCAGAGGTGCCACCTGTTCGCACAGAGTTTTTTCCTCGAGACAATCTCTACTGCAATTTGGATCATTGTCTGATAATATCTGAAAATACTTATGTGAATCAAAACAACATGGGTTCATTCTTTAGAGAAAAGGTTTATGTTAGAAGAAAAAAATATTAAGACCCAGGAACATCATGTATAATTATATGATCAGTAGAAATGAAAACCACAGACCTTGTGCTGAAGTCAAAGGGATAACAAGAGAACCATCTATAGAAAATATCACTATCCTCCTTTGCTTTCCAGCTGCTGGCTGAAATAATTTAAAACTGTAATACAAAATAAACATATATATGCTGCTTACATGTAGGAGACAACCACCAAAAATGAATATAAACAGTGGTTAGGTCTTATGTCATGTTTGCCCATCTCTTCTCTCTTCACCCTTAGACCAGAAAACCCCTGAATGCCAATTATGAGCAAACAAAAGAAACAGCCAAAAATACCTGGTTGAAGGAATTAATTATCAAATTAGAGCTCTCATTTTTCATTTGTAAACAAAAGACTTGGAGTCAAAAAGAGCTAGTGTTTGTACTTCAGTAATGAGGATACATTTAGTAGGAATGACATCTTTCACCTACACAGCCTTGTCAGCCTTGGCCCATCTAGAATATACGTAATTCAGAGCTCCGAAATAACATTTCTCTTCAATCAGTCTCTAGTCTGCCTAGTATCTAACCCATATCAAGAGGTTAGGAGCTGCTGTGATGCACGAGATGAGTCATTTACTGCTGACAACTTGGCTAGTCAATAACACACATTTTTTGGCAGTCTAAACTGTTCCTGTATCACAATCCAGAACTCAAGGAGATGGAAACTCTCCACTTGCCTAGCATAAACTTTACTGTTCCCTGAACACTGTGGCATTCCTCACAAGACAGAATGAATTTTGTTTGTTTGATACAGTAAAGCCTGCAGGCCAGCACAAATTTTCAGTGTCTCAGAGAAACCTCTGGAGTCATCTTGCCAAATTCATCTTTTTTTAAGGATGGAGGACTTTCCCTCTTGTGAACAGGTCTTATTGTTCCCTGATTTTGGCCAACGAGGTTCACAAAGGGAATGTGTTTCAAAGAGCTGCAGCCTGCAAGCAAGTGGACAAGCAATAAAACTCTGCTTATTCCTACCCCAAGAGCTGTTAAAACTAGTTGAAGTCAGGCAGACATCTACACTAAGTGATTAATTTTTAGAGCATAATCTTTATGCAAATGATAGAGCATTAGAGAACTGCTACAAAACCTGGAAAAAGTTTTCACTGCTAATGTGAATAGATGACCAGAGAATCATAGCATGGTTTGGGTTGGAAAGGACCTTGAAGTTGATCTGGTTCCAACTCCCCTGCTGTGGGTAGGGACACCTTCCTCTAGACCAGTTGCTCAAAGTTGCATCCAACCTGGTGTTACTCAGTTTGTAAAACACATTTGTCATTTTATGTCTTTTTCTCTTTGCAGTTCTTTCTTCCCAGAATTAAAATATCATAAAGTAGTCCAAAGGAGGTTAAGTGAGCATTAGAAATACTATAAAAAATATTTCCATTCTGAGCAAGTAAATATTTTCTAGCTTTGAAATGATATGAACATATATCTACTAACAATACATTGTCAAATATGTGATGGAGTAGAAAAAATTGAATAAAAGAAACATTTTGTTTGAGCTCAAATGTTGTGATCTTTAAGACATTCCACATTATAATTTATTTTATTTTGTTCTAAAATTGTCTAATACATTATTTCATAAGCATTAACATAAAATTGTTATTGGAAACTACTAATTACTCTATTCTGATAACCACATGGGGCCTTAATTAAAAATTGTAATCCACTTCAAAATGTACATGCATATAATGAAAACACAATTCAAATATGTTGTCAGATAACTGGATTTTATTACTTAAGCTTAAGGAAATAGATACGTTTTCTAAAAAGAATGCTCAGAAAGCATGATGTTTCTCGATGTTGCAGTTGTTCTCTGCTATCCAGCAGTGAAAACAATAATTATTATCACTTCTTCATGTTCTTAGGGTTGGCATCGGTATTTGTTTGCATGAAGAATGCAACCATGCAAAAGCACAGTAGCACTTTAGAGGAAGAGAGGCTGCCAAAGTCTCTGGTGAGGCTTGCCAAAAAGCCACTCACAGTAGGGTTTCTCTACCAGCCCTCTATCAGAGTGTATATAGGTCGTGCTCTTAAGCATAATCACCTGCTGCTGAATAGAACTATTCATTGAGACTGAGGGAGTGTCTGAAACAGTCTCAAATGTTTCAAAATTGCAAAGTTGCCAGTGGTCTTGTTTTCTCAGGAGTCTCCTGATTCTTGGATAACTTGGTCTTAGTGCCATGTTAACACTACCACCCAATGTTGGAACTGGAGTCAGCTTATAGCCAGACAGCTAAAATTTGGGATAGTTTGTCATATACTTCCTCCTTACATCTATCTATGGAGCTGCATCCTCAGTCTTTCAATGTATCTTAAAAAAAACCAACCAAAAAAAAACCAGAAAAAACCTCAAACTTTACAGAAAATTCTGTTCTGCTCATGCTATCATCCTTATTTTTCATTTTACATTAGATGTTGATTGAACCCAGAATGAAAATGGTATGGTGAACTGGTACGGTAAACTCAGATATATGCCACTTAGCTGAGAGTAAGAAGCTAGTTCCCATTAATAAAATTCTTTCTGATGTGAAAGAATTCAGAATAAAAGAGTGAGATGCTGATTTTGAGGACCTGCACACCTTCAGGGAATAAACACCAAAGGGAATGATTTTGAAAAGTGGTGATAAATGGCACTCTTGTCTTTTGAACTGCATTGGTCTAGTAAGTAGATTTTCAAATCTTGAAGCAATTGATGCTTCCTCTATACTGTGGTGGCCTAAATCACCAAGCTCTTTGACAACCTGAGAAACAATCAGCCATTTGGTGAGGAGAGCTGCTGATAAATGTTTGGTTTTGCTCTTGAAACTAAGGCATTGTAACCAGCAAAGTCAAGTGACTGTAGAAAGGGTTCTTTGACTGTCTTTTGAGTAGGGCAGCAATTATATTATTCCTGTATGTCAGAGTAGATATGTACTTCCTATGCTATTTGGTTATGAGGACAATAGTCCTGGGAGTAAAGACCTCAATAAATATCTTATTTACCTCTTTCCTGCTAAATGCCATAAAAGCTAGGAAAGAGTCACTCATAAACCTTCTATCTATACTAATATCATGCTTCCTTCTTCATGAGGTCCCATCTCTACAGAGAGGTGGAATGCGCCTTTCCTGTGACTGCCGTAAAATTTGTGGCCAGTGCTGGCTCAGGGCTGATAACAGGCCTCCAACTTTTGTGAAAAACAGTTCTGAGCATTAAGCAGATGTGAAAAAAAATACATAGCGATATCTTCAGATTTTTCTGGAGAAGTAGGTAAGTCACTGACTTACTATCTTATGATTAAGCTTGGAATTCATCTGGGCAATAGGCATACATCCTCAGTAGCCAGGGCTGAACAACTGTGGCCACTTTTAGCAATAGTAAACTTTAAGCCACACAGGAAGGCATTTTATAGGTTTAGGTATTGTAAGGATTAACCAGTGGTGAAAAGAGATGACCTAGATAATGATCTGGGCTGTAGTCAAGTTTGGGCTTCTAAATCCTAATTTGGGCTAACCTTAAGTGATCCCTAAATTCTCTTAGTTTCATTTTAAGTCTAAATCTTTTATTGAATCTGGCCGACAAGGCCTTTTTTTGGAGCTGGCATGTGATGTTAGGTACTTAAAAAGACTTTTTTCCTTTGGGTTCTGAACTTTTTTTTTTCCAAATAAAATGTTTCTGCATGGAACACATCTGTGATGATTTATATATTTTGGTAGTAATCCCCTAATTCAGTAGGAGCTGTATCTCTATTCAGAGGATTACTATGTAAATATATGTGCATAAATCTAGGAAAGTTAACTTTTAAAAAGGACAGACACTGGGATTTTAGAAGTGTTTTTATTTGTAGTGTTGTTTCCAGCTATGATAAATAAAAGTCTGAATTGCAGCGGGAAATGTAGAAATCGAGACCCTGATCCTGCACTGAATTCCAAGTGAGCAGGAGGTTTGCCAACACATAGTTCAGTGAACAATCAGGGCCCTAAAATCTGAACTTATAAGGGCTGACTTTTTTTATTCTGCAGTGTTCAAATGGACTGCTTAAAAACCCTATAAATGCTTCATCTAGACAGCAGGGCACCATTTCAGGAACTGATTGCTCATTATAGTACTGACAATAAAATAGGAAAATGCCCCAAGGGAGAAGGAGCAGGGCCTTCTGACTTTCCCATTGAACTGAATGTGAAACTTATAATTTCCTGGCCCCACTTTACAGAATGTGTCAGTTCTCAGTAGCCATTGCATTATGCTCCTAAGTCTCTTTCAAGGAAATCTGAAATGAGGGGCCTTAATACAGTGGAAAACCAGAAGAAATCATAGCAGAAATCTGACTTCACATATACAAAAGATTATATATTGTTTTCTTTATATTGTCTTCACTTTTCCCCAGAATTAATCAGCTAGAAGCAATACAGCTTTGGTTCCCATTTTCTGTGCTAGATTGTGAAAATGTGCTTGCCATACATAGAACTGAGCATGTCTGTTTAAGAGATCTTTTAAGATTATTTTTGCAGAGATATTTTTAAAGCATCTCTAAAACAATATTCAGGGGGAACAAATCAGATTCATATACAGACTCATACATTCTCTTTTCCTGCATGACAAACAAGATATCAATATATATCCCCCTCCTCCCTACACTGAATCTGCTCTGTGGAACTTCCAACAGTCTTTGGTAGCAGAGAGCACCTGTCTGGATAATGCAAAGGGATAAGAGAGTATGTTAAACAAGGGCAGAGGGAATTGGGGAAGGATGCAAGAGACACAGAGCTAATTGAAGCAAAGCATTTTATTAATCTAGAGTGCTGTCTCCAGGCATGCCTAAAATCTAAATAATGATACTGAACTTCAAAGGCCCTATTCTCCATTCCTTGTGCACTCACTACTCCTGTTTAAGTCAATGAAACTTATAAGTATATAAAAATGCAGAATCATACTGTGAATAAGCTGTTAAGAATCAATTAGCAATAAAATCTTATGCTGCTTACAAGAAGAAAAAAAAATAAAACTCCAACCTCTGTTTGGTCAATTCTTTCCTGTCTATTAGTAGTATGAGTAGCTTGATCATCAAGGTATGTGAGTCTGACCCTCTGGAGAATCACCTAAAAGCTTGGATCTCCTCTGAGACTTTATTGTTTTCCAGATGATTTTTCCGCTGATCTATTCTGCTGCTATTGGACACTGTGAATGCAAAGCACATCAAGAGTTGTGTAAAATCTGACTACAAAGTTGTGCAGCTTCTCAGGTGGGCTCAGGGATTTAGCCTTGTGTATTTTAAAACTCTTTTGTTGTCTCAGCATCTTTGCATATTGAATTATGTTAATTTTACTAAGTAAACATTAATTACTTTATGGTTTCGTAGTGCTTTGGAGCTGTAAGGTATTCTGAAAGTGATCACTATTAATTATAATATGTATTATTGTTATTTTGCCTTTATTTTTTAAAAGGTAAAGAATCACTTACCCTCTTCCTTAAAGGAGTCCTCTTACAGAGAGGCCCAGTCCTCCATATGCCTCTTCAAGGTGTGTGCAAGGATGTTATTTACGTAGACAGGGAACATGGTGGGAAATACTGTTGCACCAAAACCCCAGTTATTACTTTCAGAACCGTGAATCCCAGGGCATTTCTTGTTTTCTGCCTTTCTCTAGCATAAAAATGGACAAGCTAACACTCAGCTCTCCCTGAACAGTGGAGCAAAGGTTCTTGTCTACTTTCATGTGTTTCATGTATTAGGTAGGATATAATCACTAAGTATACTACGGGCCACCATAGTGAGCATGATGTCATATGGTCTGGGATGATCCTTTGGTCAGTTTGGGTCATCTGTTCTGGCTGGGTCTCCTCCCAGTCTTCCAGGCACCCCCAACTTCCTTGCCAGCACAGCAGTATGAAAAGCAGAAAAGGCCTTGGCTCTCTGTAAGCCCTGCTCAGCAATAACAAAAACATCTCTATATTATCGACCATTTTGTTCAGCACAAATCCAAAACAACCCCACACTATCCACTAGGAAGAAAATTATCTCTACCCCAGCCAAACTAGTACAATTTCTTTCTTACTTGCATTTTTTTTACACACCAGGTAATTTATTATTGGGTCAGAACCACCTTGTGGGGACGCATGTGTGTATATGGAGGGGAAAGAGTGTGGTTGAACCTCAAGGAGGTGGCGTCATATTCTTCGTGGCAGGACATTGGAACCCACATCGGAGTCCCAGAGCAGCTACCAGTCACAAACAGCTAGGAAACCTCTAATACCCCACAGCCCCCAGAGCCTCTGATGGGCTGTGACACCCTTCAGTTTGGCTAGAGGGACAGTGAGTGGTCAGTGAACAAGGGGTCCCACCTGGAGGGCGTGGCCACAGTCACCCAAGTCTATAAAGACACGTGCATGAGATCTGAATCTTGCCTTTTGACCTGCTCTCCTGACCTATCAGCATATGACCTTCTAAGTGATAACTATTTTTCTGTCTCTGTTTATTCTCTCTTATCTTAATCTCTGTTCCCTTATTTGTTTCTTCCTTTTGTGGCTAACTTAAATACTTTTTTTTCTGTAAGTTGTGGGTACTTCACCTAAGTGGCATGGAGTTTGTGTTTGCTGGGTGTAACAAAAATTCCTTACTATAACAATGCTTGTTAGTCCTGGTAATCTGTTATAATGCTTTTGTGAAGTTGCATGTTATTTCTGTAAAACCCTTTTTTGCCAAAATGGCTATATTCTCACCAAATTAAAGGAAATCTCCTAGAGAAAAATGCATAGTTGTTCTCCAGACATGAATTCAAGGTATCAGAGAATCAAAAGGCTTTGCAAGAGTTTGTCTAGACAAAATCTCTTGAAGCCTGAAATTAAAATGTACACCCAGTAAAACTTGAGGCTTTGAGACCAGGTTGTAACACATTTAAATATTAAAATTCATATGAAAATTTTGTGGTTGATTTCAATTTTAAAATATCTCTGGCAGATTGTATTGTAAACCTTTTTTGTTATTAAAGAAGCTTAGTTAGCCTGCTGAGGTTGGCTTAATGTGTTAGCAAATAATTGGTTTGTTGATATTTTTTAATAAGAGTAGTATTTCATGGAGAAATGGGAGTTCATCCAAATCAATAGAATTTGTGAAAAAAAATCTGTTTAAATTAAATTGATTAGATATTGTACTTGCAACATACAGCAGGATGGGTTAAGATTTATTTGATTTGTTTTATAAATAAACCAAATTTAACCAAATTATTTTTTTCTATATGATATAATATATTCAGTTTCCATGATGAGGTGCTCTCAGTGGGGGCTACAGAGGGGGGTCTCTGTGAGGATTGTCCAGGTTCATGCCATGCTGGACACAGCCAGTTCCAGGAGAGTTCATCCACCTCACTGCAGGGCACAGTACGGCCCTGCAGCCAAGAGAGTGGATGGTGCCTCGGGGAAAACATATTTAAGAAAGGGCAAAAAGGCGTTGCCCAGCAGCTCTGTGAGAAAGGAGTGAGAATACGTGGAAGAAACAGTCCTGCAGACATCAAGGTCAGTAGAGAAGGAGGTATGCCAGGAGCCAGAGCAGAGATTCCCCTGCAACCCCTGGTGAAGACCGTGATGAAGCAGGGTGTCCCTTTGCAGCCCATGGAAGTCCACAGTAAGGCAGATATCCGCACAACAGCCAACAGAGGACCCCGCACCAGGTGTATATGCCCTGGAGGAAGCTGCAACTGGTGGAGAGCCATATAGGAGTAGCGGAAAAGTAGGAGGAGGAAGGAGTGATAGACAGGAGCTATAAGAGACCAACCCCATTCTTCCATTCCCCATCCTTATTCACTGCTCAGCATGAGGAGGAGGTCAACTAGTTTGGAATGAATCTGGAAAGTTGACCCTGGGGAAAAAGGGAAAGTGGAGGGAAGGGGGATTGTTTTTTTGTTTTGTTTCTGAATACCCTATTTTTAATTTTCAATAAATTAATCTTCCTTCAGTAAAGTCTGTATTGGCTGTGATGGCAATTGTTGGGTGATCTTGTCTTCATCTCAACCCATGAGATTTTTCATCTTATTATCTCACCCATCCTGCTGGGGAGAGGAAGTGGGAAGCTGGGTGTGTGGACACTTGGAAGCCAGCTAAGATGAACCCATTCCAATATTGCTCAATGTTTTCATAAAAAAAAAAAAAAAAAAAGCAGGTTTGTACTGCTGTGGTTCTATATTCTATGAAAGTTTTTTCTTCAAATGTTGTAATAGAAGATAAAAGCTAAATCATCCTTTTTTCTTTTTTTTTTCTTTTTCTGAATGTTTCTTCAGTATTTTCTAAACAGCTTGTTATTCAATTACCCATATGCCTGCACTTGGGGGGATTTCACCCTGGTTTCAGACCTCTGTTGCCTCCTTCAGGTTAGAGAGCAGAGAATTACATCTCCACTTTTCTAATTTCAGTAGTCTTTCTATATGCCCCTTCAAAGGCTGAAAATGAAAAAAAAAAATCTTTTCCCTTTGTTCTCTGTCTTCAGTGATAAAAGAGCAGTTATTATTTTACCAATCTGACTTTCCTTATTGTAAAATACACTGGAAAGATATTGGAAAGTGCTTCTTTACCAAATGCTCTTCTCTGTGAAGTTTTTTCTCAAGGGAGATGAGAGAAGTAGAGAAGCTGTTAATGCTAAGCTTCTGAAATATTTCTGTAAGCAAAACATCTAAGAATAGTATAGCAATATTTGTTAGCCAAAAAGGCAATGTGGAATGTAGAGACTAGAACAGCCTCCTACAACTGAATGTGTTACTTTAATAGCACACTTGGCATTTGTATGGTTGATGTTTTTTGGGTACGACCCGACCAAAAATTTTTAAGTAGTAATTAATATAATTTGCATGGGTAAACAGTCCCATGAAGCTAATGAGTCCATTTCAGTGAAAGAACACATACTTCGGTCTATACTGCAGCTGAACCTTATTTAATAAAAAAGACACCTCTTTATTTAAGGATAATTTTGGCACCACTAATGGACTCTTATTGTTATCAGATGGTAGAAAAATGGGAAGGAGTAAGCAAACAAATTATCATTACAGTTTAAACTACAAAGAAGATAGAAGGAATGCCAGCAGGGATGGGATGGAGCTGAAGTAACACATGGAACCAACCAGTGCATCCAAAACATTTTGGCAACACTGATGAATAACCTGGCTATGTGGAGATTATAGCACAGAGGGAAGTTTCCATGGGGGTAAATTGGAGAAGACTGTATGCTGGGAAAGAAGTTCCATCAGAGAAAAGTTGCCTGGGGTAGGTAAAATGTGTAAAGCAGAAACTAGTGTAATGAAAAGCTCTCGTTAAGGTTAGCAGTGGGATTTTTTGAAAAGGTGTTTGAGGTTTCTCTCATGCAGCAATAAGTCACCAAAATTGAGACCAAGGCTGCTGAGGTCTGGTTCTGGGGGATAAAGTGGTGAGAGATTTTCACCAAGCTGGAAAATTCTTTTGACATCTTTCTGACCCATGAAGAATTTGAAATAGTCAGTACTGTTGTTTGGCTGAAATATTCACTGCAAAAACAAAAAACAAAGAACTATGAGCCTACAACACTTTTCCAATCCATTAAAATTTCTCTAGTTTTGCTGCTTGCTTCATGTGTACTAGCACAGTAGACATATTGCAAAGTAACCAGTACTTCAATTATAAGACATAATAGAATATCACTAATGGAGTTCCTAATGATAATTTTATGTTAGTATTTAGATATATGAAGAAGTAATACTTTCATAGTTCCTTTATGGACATCAGACTAAATTACAATAAATAAGGAAATAACTAATCAAAGCTGTCAGTCTGTTGATTTTGCTGTGCATTTTTTATTAGTTTTCCTCCCTGAGTTCTGACTCAGAACTTCTTTCACAGATTACCAGTCTGAAACAGGCATCTGCTTGGGGAGTGTGGAGAAGCAGCTAGATAGCAAAAACGGGGAAGGAATTTCATTGCATCCAGTGATATAAGGCACTAGTTGCCTTAGTCCATATACCCAATTCTTTAAGTTAATGAAAACTTGCTTCACAAGTTCTTTGAGTAGTTGGAGATGTACTCTGACTGTCCAGCACTGAGCACATTAACACTGAGTTTGCTTCTGATTGTGGTTTTGATCCAGAAGTAAGAAGTTTTTCTTGCAAGATCCTTTTAGATACTTAAGAGGAGAGAATGTGATAGTATATCTTAGTACCAGCATGGATAAATTGACACATTTTACAGGTATTGTCCAATTAGTACTGAATATTCAATGCAGATGATCTGTCTGGAATTGTCTGGGACTTCTCACCCCACAACAGAACATCCTAACACTTGGATACAGAAACATATTCCAGTTCAAAATACTTTTAACTCTGCATTTTTTGGAAAATGAAGAATACCTCTCTTCAGAAATTATATTAAAGAATGTTTGTCTTGGTTTGAGCTGGCAAAACGCCAACTGTCCAAGACAGTGAAAAGGGAAGAAGAGGGAGAGGAAAAAAAACCCCCTCCAAACTAGGTTTATGCTGAAACTAACTATATGCATTTATACAGAAAAAAAAAAAAGAAAATTAAAAGAAAACTACAATATAACACACACTTACACAAGTTATATATAACAAGAAATAACCTCCCACTCCCCAGTTAATAAAAAGTCTATTACTCTAGATCTATAAGCACTCTTAAAGACACCTAGCAAGAAACAGAAAAAGTAACAACAAAATGTTTCTACTTCCCTGAACTCAAACAAAATGCAAGCAGCAGTAGCAAGAGCAGTAGGGCCTACCTCAACAAGACAGGAGCTGCAACACGTCCGGCTTGTACCTTGGCCAAGGTGGAACTGACCTAACACCTCCTACTGCTGCCCATATATCTTAGGTTTGTGTCATCTGGTATGAAATATTTCCTTGGTTACCCAGTCAGGTGAGAGCTGTCTACCAATCCACATAAATTCTCTGAGTCTGCTAATTTGAGGCCTAGCTAAAACCACTACAATGCTGTTAGAGAAATTTGTTCTATTTTCGTCTGTTCCATGTTCTGAACTTGTAAAATATTTAATATTCAGTTTTTGTGGATGTCTTTTCTACTTACAAGTTGTACAGAATTCCTGAGATTAAGATAGCTATCAAGAGCATTTATTTCCTCATTGACCCAACACACACCCTGAGACTGAAGAGCTCTGCATTTTTCTATAGCATGTTGAAAAAATGTGCAAACAAGGTGAATTTCAAACGCGGGAGTTTCTATGACTACTTTCAATGGTTCACTCAGTCAGCTGTTTGAGCAGTTCTTGTAGATTTGTTGGATTTCTTTGCTGTAGAATCCATATACTGTTACAGATAGAGTAACAGGTTCCTTAATCTTTTCACAGCAAAGAACTAGTTCTTTTTAGAAAGATAGAATTGTGATAATTTGATCTTTTCAAAGGCAAGCTAGCAGTAAATGTGAATTTTAATTATTGGCATTTCTAGAACTGGAGGTAGTGGCTCAATCAATTGTAATGATTGAACACGAGAATGTATGCAATATGTTTGAAGTTCTACATGTAAGCATTGTGCACTGACAAAGACTATTACAAAACATGTACGATAAAGTACTCTTTAAAGAATAGTGTTTCAATTATTTTCTTTTGTCATACAAAATATAAAAAAACTATTATTATTAATATTTCAGCCTGCTTAAATGCCTTTCCCATTTATTATTAGAGCTGCTCTGAAAAGGAATTCTAGATGATAAAATTTTCTTTACTTTTTATAAGAAATTTTTAATTTAGAACAGCTTTTATTCTAACCAGTTTGGAACTAATGCAAGTCTAAAAATAATGCACTATAGTGCCTTCTTAAGTTTTGTCACATCAGTGGTAAATATTTGACTTTTTTTCTTGTACCTTTAATTATTTCTTTTCCCTTGCAAGCCCCAAAAGTTATTGAAGATCATCCGTAGTTGAAAAATATGAGCAGACGCTTTTCCTTTGTCCATGCACATCAACTTACTGGATAGGAACTTTTGCCTTAGAAAATCAGCTGGGGATAGTTTTTGATTCCATAGGTGATGCCATATGACTGTTTGTCATACATTGCTGTTAAATGTTGAACCACTTAATCTACTTTGTTTTATCAATAATTAGGAGTATTTTTTATATAATGAAGCCTTTCCAACATCCATTATGATATTGTTTGAATTAATGCATCTGTCTTCCTTTCTGGTTTGTATCAGCCTTTCATATTTATTGATATATTCTCTGCTTTACTCTTTCCTTCCCTTACACTTCCCATTTGTCAGAAAAAAACAACACTACCTTTTCAGTAACTGTCTTGGGTTGAGCTGGCAAAATGCCAACTGCCCAAGAACAGAGAAAAAGGGTTCTTCCTCCCCCCAACCAGCCAAAGGGAGAAAGAAGAGGGAGAGGAAAAAAAACCTTCCAAACCAGGTTTCTTCTGAAACTAACTACATGTATTTATACAGAAAAGAGAAAATTGAAAGAAAACTACAATATAACACACACTTACACAAGTTATATATAACTTCCCACTCCCCAATAAGCACAGATTTTACCATTCTGACTACAAATCATTCTTAAAAAAAAGTCAATTCCCCNCATCAGTGTTTATGTCAGCATTTAAGTGTTACTATTTATTGTGTTGCCATAATTGCTGTTGGAAGATAATCTTGATTAAACCTCTTATTCCAAACTTGTTAAAATTTCTGATACATTGAGGAGTGTAATTTTCCATTAATAATTGTTGTTAAATAACCATATCTGGATCTGTGGCATGTCTGTATCTCATTCTGTGTATTATCTAACACAACCAAGCTTTTATTGCAAATAACATGTCTGAAAAGCTTGGCATTACTGGCAAGTCATTATATAATATCAATGTTCTTGTGTGAGTTTTCCCGTAAAACATAGGTTCAAAATAACATTGAGAATAACTGTATATTGCGGCATCTCTTAGTAATAAGATTTAGCATGACATAGGTTTTCTCTGTTGCCATACAAATATGAAATATGTGCTTTCAATGATAACTCTTGTAAATAATCCACCATATGAGTTTATTGTAGGGGAAAACTAGTCATTGGAACCATACAGGGGAAAGAAAATAGTAAACAGCACTGAGTCTTTTAATATACCTTTCCACCTATATTAAGCAGACACCTGCAAGTGAGCTATTTGTTAGGCCCCTTTTATTATTAGTGGAGAGAAACAGGTGCTCAGTGTGTGATTCATAGAATCCTAAAGTAGATGTCTATAGCTGGTCTCCTAAATTCCGTCCTCTACTGCCTATTGATCTCAACTACATTTAAAATATTGTAAGCGTCTAGTAAATACGCAGTGATCTTACAGACTTCTAAAGTTAGGTGAGATGTCTCCTGAACACTTAAGTGCTGCGGTATAAATACGTCACTGAATTTTTTTAGTGCTAGTTATTTTCAGCTATTACAATACTTTTATTCAGTGCAAAATGCATCTCTATTATACTTTGTACAAGACTACATAGCTGAACTATTTTTCCTTCCACTAAACTGGTTATTTTTATAGCTCAATCATATTAGTTTGTAAAATATATTCATTTAAACACTTCATAGTTTGCATTATTTTGCATAACAAAACAAAAACTATAAAAATGAAGTATTTTTAACATCAAAATATTTCAAGAATTTGTGAATACTAAGAAAATATTAGTTCCATATGAATGTAAATTACTCAAAAGCTGGATGAAATGCAAATATAATTTCAAGAAGCTTCTCATTAGTAGAAAATTACTAGAAAAAATATATTTTAGATATAATTTATTTTCAATAGAAATTGTAACATGATGAGATCTTTTTATTAATGATCATCTAGAAAAAGAAGAAATTAACTTTGAAAGTATTGAAGCAAGATGAAAAATAGTAAGTTTTCTGGGATATCACAGTATATTTGCTTTTTCAGTAACCTGTCATCAGTCTTTTTAATACTCTGTTTTCTCTAGAATCACATTTACCCCCCCTGCCCCCCCCCATTCTGTAGCTCCTTTTTGACTTGTTTTCCATCTTATTTAAATTTCTCTGAATCACAGAATCAGAGTGAACAAAAGAATTACCCTGTTCTGTCTCAGCTGGGACAGTATCCGCAGCAGGCATTACAAATGTGAGAGTAGAGCTTATAGGGAGATATTTTTCTGTTCCTTTATAAATAACATGTAAGCTCATCAATGGAATTAAAATCTTTAAGAGGAAAGTACAATTTTTAGCCAACCTCATTTAATTGCAGGAGACTTTTCAGTACTGCCCTATTATATTTGTGCCAGTATCTTGAGCCATAAATCTTGACAGCTGTTGTGATTTAAATGCAAATCTTTCAATAGGAAATTAAAAAATCATGTAAAAGAAGGAAGTGGCAAGAACTGTATAAAATTAACAGAATTTTAAGTAAAGACTGTTTTCTCTAAAAACATTTTCCTTTAATAGACTTTCAGATTTTCAAGTGGGGAAAAAATAGGCCTTGGGTGTTTGTTTGACATAAGTGAAATTTACTGTGGGTAATTAATTAGAGAAACCTCTCTATTGTCAAGAAAGATTCTAATAATCTTATTTTGTGTTTGCAAAGAAAAATAAAAATATGTATTTTAAGCACATATTTCTGTGCTCCTTTCTAGTTATTAACCAAGAACAGTCAAAAACTATCTGGTAACTGAGTACTTAAAGTAAATTAAATAAGACATGAAATATACATATTAATGATGGAGTGATTTTTAACTTCCCTTGTGGAAGCACTTTTTGTTACTAATCTACCCTATTTTCCAGTCCTGATACAAATCATCTAGATGAAGCAAGTAGGAAAGACCGTAATATGACACAGTAACATCAATTGCAGTTATAAATCAATATAAATATTTTCTATTTTTTGGGCTCTAAATACATGTTTTCTTGTTACAATTTCAAAATGACTAATCAGAGAAGAATTTAGCAAAATTACCAGGCCATATCTACTCTCAATTAATTTAAGAATAAGCAAGGCATTAATTTTATTGTAACTCAGTCCTGGCACCAAAAGCAATACAACATAATATATGATTATGTGTATTGAACTATATTGATATATACTCCAAAATTAGAAACAAATTATGTTGCTTTATGTAATTAAAAGTTAATTTTTATTTTGATTTTGCCCTTTCCTTTACATTTTAGTCTAACTTTTGTCATCTTCACATTTAGCTAGTCATTAGTTTTCG
>VWZD01004640.1:0-10194 GCA_013396695.1 Sakesphorus luctuosus
TCAAGAGGCAGAAGTAAAAATGACACCATGTTTCTACAACCTTACTGGAAAATTGCTTAGTGTGCCTAATATTTAAGATTATTAGTATAAGATTCATGAATGTCTAAATATTTGGGTAAAGAGAATTACATAAATACTAATTCATTTTTACTGGTGCTAAAACACATCTGAAAGGAAAAGTGAATGAAAAATTTGCTTTTAAGAACATTTGATTACCTCATGGATTTAAGGTCAAATCACTAAAAATCCTGGTTTTTACCTTTAACCAAACCTCTTTGTAACTGGAGTTCTATCTCATTTTCAGATCACAGTTAAAGTAGTGAAGTCTCTTCTGTTTCAAGATTAAAATTTTTGAAAATGTGTTTGTCCTGGTTTTCAAGTATGCCTGGGTCCACCTCAGACATGAGGACATAGCAAAGCAAAAATACAATAGGGATGCTTGCTACATAAAGAAACATAACATTTATTTCCTGAATGTCTTTTCTTTCACGGGTCTATTTAAAAGGCTGGAGTAACTGGAAAAATTATGTTTATTGATCTTCATTTCCAGATATGTAAAGTGGATGCTGAAAGTGACGTAGCCTGAAATTGTTCAGTTTCTAAGATGAGTGGGTAGCCCCGTAGCAAAACGTTAAAAGACATTGTCAGCTCAGTAGCTTGCTATGGCACTTCCAAAAAATCCTCAGAACAAATGTAAGAATTCAACACAGTTGTTATTTGATATCAAAATATTGCTATACTTATGCTGTGAGATTTTTCTTGTATAGGTTTTAAACGTCTCAAATGTGAAAGAGGAAATTCCTTTGCCCCTTGATTAAAATGCAATTTCAATATAAAAAGAGAACAAGAACAAGCTGGGGAAAAGTTAGCTAGTGAGAAACACAAAACATTTTATTTTTACAGTGTGTAAGTCAGCATGATTTTAGAGGAAATTATAAATGGTCTTTCTAGAGGTGACTTTCTCATTACATTGCAATATATTCAGAAAATTAACAAAGTTTTTTCATCACAGACATGGCCCCTAAAATATTCACCTGCATTTAACTTGCAAATATATATTAATTTTTCTTTCTCAGAATTTAAAAATGGGTACGTAGCTGCAATTCTGTTTGATAGAGACTGGGAAAGATAATCTGTAACGCTGTCATGGGAGCCCAGCTGTTTCACTAGGGTGTTCTCATTTGACTCTGTCTCTTTTCGCACTGGCTTGGAATAAATCAGCTGGAAATAAAACTGGTAACCTAAAGTTCAGCATCTTAATGTGCCTTTGACTGTTATCATGAAAAGAGGATTTGTTTTCAAAGTGTCACTAGTAAACTTTCATCTCTCAAAAGAGGGGACTATACAGAGAAAAACATAATATTAACTACCTAACTTTGTTCTACCCTGGAACGTGTTTATTCTTAAATCTTTATTAAAAAGTTCTATATTATAGATCATGATACCTACTTATTTGTCTTGCAAATGGGTAGTCAAGATTTAGTGGCATGAAGCTTGTGAAACAGGGGGAATATAAATTATTTAATATTATTATTTTAGATTTTATAAAATTGAAGAAACTGTGTGCTTGACTTAAATAACTGAAAACACTTCATAAACTCAAGGTTAAGCACTCTCTCACCTTTGCGTACCATCCCTGCTCATAAAAAATTAGGTCAAAATTGCTCTAGCTGAAGCCTGGAGTACACAGAAAGAGATATCAGAACCTGCTTTATATGAGATAAATGTGTATTCTGTGATTCCAGAATCTATTCTCATAGTCACAAGAAAATCAAGTCTGTCTTTCTGTCCTTAATGTTGAGGGCAAGTGTGCTGTCATAACTGCAGTAATGAATTAAAAATATTATATGAATAACATTGTGACACCCGCAAGAAGCTTGTCTATCTAACTCATGTATCTGGACTTGAAAAACCTGTTTCCATACACATTGGACAAAACACCTGATTGCAGCAGAAGTTAAATAAGAGAGCCCAGTGTAGCAAGTCAGCAAAAGAATGTTAATGCACAGGGGCCTAACTATTGAGTGCAGGATATTAAAAACTGCTTTCTTAAAGCCACCAATGCATATGTTTCTGAACTCTGAAGCAGAAAAGAGGTAATATGGGTTATTATGTGGAGCATGAAAGTATTTAAAACACAGACGTTCTGGTAAAGATATTTCAGGGTTCATTTATTTGCATTTGCTCATGCAAAACAAAATAGATATTTTCCTTAGGTCTACATTCACAAAAAGCAAATTATCCCAAGTCAGATGTGTCATCTTTAGTATTCCAGTGTTTTAGTATCTGAAGAAATGGCAGCCAATTAATCTCACACTAAATTCTCTCTTCTGTGTGTGTAGTGCTGATTTTTCTTTTCTTTGCCTACGTAAGTATTTACTCTGAAGCATCAACATTAAGCTTTTGCTTATGTGTTAGTTTCTTTGTTTGTTTATTTTGGGCTTTTTAACATGAGTTTGAAGCAGGTAGGTAATTTTTTACCTTGCTTACTATATCTTGCTGCTTTGGGTTTTTTTAGCTGTAACATGCTGGAATTGAAAAAGATGTATAACAGTTTAGTGCACGTATCTTGATTTCATATTGTTATTAGGAACCACTCACACTGAAACTGGCCCTTTTGATGGCCAGTATTCATGATGACTGAGAGTAGTTTCCTGCCAGACAGAAGAAATGCAAAGTTCAGTTGAATCTGTAATGACTTAAAAGAGTGACTGGATTACTAAAAAGTTAGCAATACGTGAAAGGTTTTGTAGCTTCTTTATTCTTGTAACCATATGAAAGTTTAAGTCACAATGTAATTTTGAAAGACAGTGTGTCTTTGCTAATTCTGAATATCATCATCATTATCATGGCTAGGCTTCTCGAACAAAGATTTGGGAAGGGCACTACCCACTCTTGCTGTAAGTGTGCTGGTTGCTAAAAAGGCCAATGCAGGACAGGCAAGTCCGGTCACAAAAGTCAGTCTCGAATGAGCAATATCCTGAACCACCTGCATGCAGGGTTGGGTCTGCAGCTTCCAGCTGCTTCCTATCACCTGCCATTTTCGACCCTCACCTGTCACTACAGGGCTTTGCAATGCGGGTGACCCCTTTGAGCCTGCACAATGGATTTTTTAGGTGAGGCACAGCGTGCGCAGAACTGGCCCCACCCTTTACTCCTAAGGTTCATCTGCCATGGCCTAGCGAGCTTGGACAGTGACAGTGAATACCTCAGGATGTAGGTTTGGTTAGAGTATCCTTCTCGTAGATGGATGGCCTTATAGGGCTAAACGAGCTCCGTCTGCCCGGGTTTGAAGTTAGAGTTGTCCTTCTCCTAGGATGGTTGCCAGAGGGCTAGCAAGCCCATCCTGCCTATGGACACACTTTGTCTGACCCTTCAGCTGAGACCTGTCTGGCATGGGAGACCCTACTGGAGGCACAAACCACCGCCAGCAGAGCTCTCAACCTCATGAGGGTACACAAGCTTCTGCCCCGTGACAAGGGAGTGTCCCAGAGAAGAATTCTGAATATACTCTGACAGAAAGGCCTCATATGGCTAGCTGAAGTTGCTGGCCTTACATCCTAGTAATTTTACATATGAGAAAAAATAAGGTTACGATTACATGACCAAATTAGGTGATGACATGCACACAAATGATTGCCTAGGTCTGACTCCAAATTTTTGAAACACAGGGAAACCTACAGCTGTCTCAGAAGGAAATCAGACTTAATATAAATCTTTAGCCACAGCTTCATCTGCCTCAGCAGACAAAAGTAGGCAGATACCTTCAGACTGTCTCTGAGATAGTGATCTCAGTTTTGGAACCACCCAATACTGAAAATGCACAATGTTTCTCTTTTTTTATGTGCTTGGTGAACTCATATTTTTTTTGTTTCAATAGTTCTTCTAGCATTTGGAGGTGTATGGGGCAAGGCAATGTCAGAGAGAAAATGATATCTTTTACTATGCAAAAAAAAGATATCCAAATTTTGTTGTCTGATTCAAATTTCATGTAAGTCACTGGTCCTATTTCCCCATGACTTTAGATGGAATTTAGATGACTTCCCAGGAGAGTGGTCAGCACAGGCAGACAGGCAGTGTAGGTCTGTATTTATGCCTAAGTGTTCAACTTTGTACTGCTGACCTAATTGAAATATAACTATCTGCCTGTCTGTCCCTAAATCAGGATTAAATGCTTTGCTCTTGACATATAACTCAGAGGATCCTTACCAGACCTCTCTTGCAGCTCAAGGGAACTAGGACAGTCAGGTCACAGTCTGTCACCACTGGGCAGATGTAAAATACCTCTAAGGCAACTTTAACTTGCGTTAATATTGACAGGGAGCTCTGAAGACGCCTCCAACTCAAAGATATCATAAGAGTGACAGAAGGATTAAGAAGAAAGGAAGCAGATAAATGGTAGGAAAAAGAGATATATACTCCCCAAAGCAATAAAGAGGTTTCCCATTTTCCAAAGGAGGAATTTCAGCAAGGAGGATGGATTCAGTAGAGGAGGAGCCTAGGAAAAATATGGGCAATCTATCTGGTTTTGCTTTACTTTCCTGCTTCATCAACTCTTTTCAGTCAAGGCTGCCTTATATCCACTTAAGTCTAGACAGAAGAGGAGATTTTCAGTGCTTTTTTCCCCTCAGTTTCTAATAACCTTAAATGAGATGACATGTGGAATATATATATTGGACTACCCAATCCCCTGAGTCAGAGGACCAAAAGTGTGGGAACTGTGACTTCCCATTTGTTTGGTCACTGAACATGCCAGGGATCAGCTGTATCAGTGGAATATTTGCAAGTCCATGTGACCTAATGATATTCAGGGAACTGAATGAGTCAAAGGATATTAAGGCAGGACTCCTCTTCATCAGCTGCCAAAGCTCTGAGGAGTCTGGGGTGTTCCCTGCTGACTGGAAGCTGGCCTATGTTATTCCAATTTACAAGAAGGGTGTGAAGAAAGACCCAGGAATATACAGACCTGTAAGCTTGACCTTAGCAACTGGAAAAATTACAGAGAAGAGTAGACTGAGTGTAATCAAAAAACATTTGAAGAACAACTCAAGTATCAGGTGCAGTCAACACAAGTTCACAAAGAGAAAGTTCTGTTTAAGAAATGTCATCTCCTCCAGCCTAAAGTCACCCACCTAGTAGATGAAGGGAATGTGGTGGATGTGGTTTTTTCTCATTTTTAGTGATGGTTTTGGCACCGTCTCTCATAGCATCCTTCTGTACAAGTTATCCAGCTGTCGGGTAGGTGGGTTCATGGTGTGCTGGGTAAAGTGCGGCTGGATGGCAGGACTTGGAGGGTTCTAGTGAATGGGCCACATCCGGCTGGTGAGTGGTCACCAGTGGTGGCATCAGGGCTCAACCCTCGCTTCCATGCTGTTCAATATTTTGACCTATGACCTGGATACAGGAGTTGAATGCCACATTAGCGGCTCAAGAGGAATCAGCAGTGTGTTGTTCCATTCTCTTATGTTCAGGACTCTTTTCAGGAAAGAGAAGAGCAGAGTCTGATCTGTGTATGCATGCATGTATGTATGGCTCAGCTTTGCAAACAAAGATTTGGGAAGGGCTCTACCCATGTGGGTGTGTCATTTGAGCCTGTGCAGTGGATTTTTTAGGTGAGGCACAGTGTGTGTAGAACTGGCCCCATCGTTTAACTCCTGAGGTTCATCTGCCACAGCAAAATGAGCTTGGACAGTGACAGTGAAATCCTCAGGACTAGAACCTACAGCCCCCAGTATTCCCAGGAGGTCTCCCATCCAAGTACTAACCGGGGCTGACCCTGCTTAGCTTCTGAGATCTGATGAGATCAGGCGAAAGCATGGCATTTAACTGCCTGGTCTGTGTATAGTGTCATTTTAATGACAATGATTCCTTTCTGTTTTCCACTTCCCTTCTGTCCTTTTAATTTTCACCTTTCTCCTAATCCAAGAAGAATGCAGATTCAGCAAATTGCAAGGCTAGAATTAGCTTTCTTCCTAGACTGTTCAAACTTGCTTTTAACCAAGCAAAGATAGATCAGTATAGCTTAGATTTCAGTTCACTATGTATCTCAATAATAACCATTTGATAAAACTACATTACTGACCTGGTGGCAGCAAATTTCCTTGTACTGTCTTGAGTAATTGATCTCTACAGGCTACTTTCACATGGAATGAATCTAATTGCTTCATGAGGAACATTTCCTATGCATTTTTGGCTTTTATTTTTTTTTTGCTTTCTGTATTAAAAATTGGTGGATGATGAGCAGAGATGGAGAGCTAAGACATAACAACTTTTCCTTAATGACACGCCCATTCTCACATCTCCTTCAAAAAAAAAAGGGGCAAAAAAAAAAAGCATGATTGCTGCAGAATCCTAACCTTGTTTATTCTGACATATATTACACAACACTTCATGTGCATCTAGGCATAATAAAATATACTAAAGGTAGAGACAAGTTCTAGACTTAAAGTACCACTCAAGTCAAAGGAGAGAAGACTTATTTTGACATTCTTTTCTGAACACTTGTCTACAGCACGAGATTGTCTTTCTAATAAAGAAAACCAAGGAGACAGAGCTATACAGCTTTGAGGCATGTAGTTGCAAGGTTAGGAATTGTTTCAGGGTCCTGAGATTAACTCAGTTGCTTAGAACACAGTGCTAATAACACCAAGGTTGTGAATTTGATCCCCATATGGGCCATTCACCTAAGAGTTGAACTTGTTGGTCCTTGAGTCCCTTCCAACTCAGAATATTTTTGAAATTTCTGTGAAAGTTTTGTATTAAAGTAGTATTGAGGTAACTCATTTACTATCATCTACCTTTACATTCATAGTTTCGGGTTCAGTTCTTTTTGATGCACTGCATGGCCTTGCTCTAGTGCTTGCATAATACAAAGCCAGTAGCTTCAGGGCCAACAAGTCTTGCTAAGAGACAAAGTATTTTGCCGCCATAACAGTATTATGCTGACATGGCCTGGTTACTCCAGGCTAGAGCTGGCTAACATTCATCTGAGAATACGGGCAGTGAAAATACATCTCTTCTTGCAACCTTGTGTGTAGATGTAACCTTATTAGCAATCTTCTCCTTCCCATATGTCTCTCTTAAAATAGAATGTTTTATGCTGCCCATAAATTGTATTTAGAAGGTTATTCTATGAACATTTATTTTAGACTCTAATGACTTCAGGGAGGGGAATGTCATTTGCTATCAGTTTAAATAGTGCTTAGCAGAATGGGGCTTTGACCTGCTCTGCTCCTTACAGCTGCCATATATAGATAAATAAACATCTGCTGGCTTAACAAATGTCTGTAAATCAGCATTTTCAAGCACAGAAACATTTTATGCTCTTTCAATGAAATTAACTCTACTGTCACCTTTTTCCCCTTTAAATGCCCTTTTGGATTTAGGGAAAAGGCCAATGCTTCTGTCCCTGTCACTGCCAAAAAAATCAGCTCTCCTAAGCACATTACTTTCTTTGATTTTCCCTAATTGTAATTCACGGTGGAACAACAATAACTCATTGAATTCAGTTTTAAAAAGAAAAGGGAAACTTTTTATTTCCTCAGTGATATGACCTCATGTCACAAGACAGCATATTAACATTGTGCTCTGCCTGTGTTAATGATCTCTACATCTCAGTAGGGCTAATTAAACAGAAAACTAGAGGTGAAAGGCAGTATCTGCAGAAAATTTTATTCTGGGTAGTGTTTCAGCATCTTGGAAAGATTTTAATAATTGTTTTTGTACAGGTCCAGCTGTTCACCATGCAGCCTGAGGGGAAGTCCTTATTTATAAGGAGAACTCTTCACCACCTCTGATTGTAATCATGTGCAAAATGGTCTTTTCATCTCATGCTCATGAATACATCTTTGTTAGACTAAATGAGAGCTGCTGACTCAACATCTGCCCATAATACATGCAACTCACCTTTTGATCTCAGCATCCATTTGAATGGTTAAAATGAGTTTGTGCTTTGAGAGGACATTAATTATGAGGAGTATTCTTTGTTGTTTTTCTAAAACAGGAAGACAATTTTTAAACAAAAATGGTTTTCTTTATATCCATGTGAGATCCTCTACTTAACACAGTATTTCATAGAATTAGCCTTTCTGTAATTTATTGGGGGCTTAGTGTTATGAGCGTTACATATGGAAGGCAATGAAGGGTGAGAAAACAGCCAAAACTGTAGAGAAAGCAATAATTTATTATATCCTGTGGGAGTCAGCATCTTGTTATAAATTCATTTTCCATGTAAATGGGCTTAAAAATGATTAAACTTGATGCTAGTTCTGTAATTGTTATTCACACAAACTTCAAACGAATTTCAGTCTTTGACTATCCTCTAATGCTAATGTCCAGAAAAATCAATTTTCTTTTTTCTTTTTTTTTCATTCTTCCATTTGAAATAAACCTAAGCTTACTGCAGTTTAGGGATTTGGATTATTAGCATGTCTGACAAAGCATATTCTGTTCACAGAGATTTAAAGAGGTGACCTCCATTTAACTAAATGGTCAGGACTCAGTACACTGTCTGCTAACACATCGTGTTCAGGTGATTCAGATCACACAAAAATTAAAGAAGATACATGGAACACTTGTTCTAACCTTATTCTTCTATTCATCCTCTAGAAAGTTTTAGAGAAGCTCTTTAGGGAGTAGCTTGATTTGAATTTGCTCTATCACCTGTCAAACTCCTACCTGTGATAACAGGATGCAAGTCTGGGTATAGAAGTGATACCAGGCTCAATGATCAGAGAAGAAGATGGAGGAGGACCTAGGCATGATGTTCACTTCTCCTCCTCCCGATGTGCTGGAAAGTAGCTTGCTGATAATGACACAGAACACTGTGCATTGGATTTGATCTCTTTGGCATCCTTTACTTCCATCTCTGGCTTAATGGTCAGTCTCTGTCATGCAGAGGTAGCAAATTCCAGTCAGCATTATTCCTGCTGTGCACCTGTGAAGCAAAACAAGTTATTTGTTTAAAGAGACATCAAATGAATACATAAAATTCACATTTAGAAACTCTTGTGTACTTTAAGAGACTGATAGTCACATAGGATAAAGGTAGATTATCTCAGTTAAAAGAATTTTTTTTTCCAAAGCTGTTCTTTCCAACATTGTAATAAATTCAGAAAATCATCTTATTTGTCAGAAAATGTAGGTAATGTAGCAACACATGAACATCAGTTACTTAAGAAAGATAACCAGGTCAGTGGCAGTGAGATTTAGGAAGTCAGATTTGCAAGGGAAGGAATATTGGAAACAGGGTACAGGCTTGCTCCTCGGCAGCAAACTTTAAATATTTTCCAAACTAATTGTAGCACATTCTAAAAGAAAAATCATGAAAAGGTTAGAGCCTGCTTTTCCATGAACTTATCAAGGGTTTGAACATAATGTTTTCACTTTTTAAATATTAAATTAAATATTTAATATTAAATTGAATATTGAATACTAAAGTTCAAAAATTGTTTTTCTCTAGAAATTATCAGAAAATAAGCAATGCTCACATGAAAAATGTCTCAAAGCTTTGCATATGTCTCCCTGACAGAGAATCTCCTCATAGCTTCTTTTACTTTAAAACATAATATTCAAATTACTATAATTTTTAAGGAGATAAAGGTTGGTTTAGACAAGTTTTTCTTAAGTAGCAATTTTTTCAATATCTTTCAGTTCACTTGCATCCTTGCTAGTTGTAATGATGCATATTACAGGTCGTGCAAAACTGGTTGAGATGATTCATCTTTGTCTTGATCTGTGTGGTTGCTTGGAAAACCATGGATGTTCAATTCTTAATTTATGAACTATCAGTTACATGTTCCCAGATCCCAGATGTTGGAACAGGCAGTACATTTCAAACTACTGCCTTGCAACAGTAAGAAGACCTAATTACATGCACAAAATAAAGGTTTTTTCTGGTGTCTGAGCAGAAGCCATCAATGATTGAGCTATGCACCTCCACAAACACTTCCAAGAGTATTCCACAAAGGAATTTGGCAAATGCAAGATATGCTCAGATGGTTAAGATCACTTACGCTGTCCTTATTTATTTCACTATATAGGCTACACTGGCTTTTTAAATAGAAAACTCTAAATTATATTGAAACAGGCATTTGGCTTTAAAGAGTTAACTGAGATGATGCAAAGTGAGTTTCTTACTGTGCCTGACCCTACCCAACACTACCAGCACCATGTAAATAACAGATAGCTTGTTCT
>VWZD01004640.1:11275-22922 GCA_013396695.1 Sakesphorus luctuosus
ATGAGAGCCAAGGTTAGCTGCTCTCACATTTCTTTTCTTCATCACTAGATTATTATTGTTATATTGCTGATATATATTAAATTGTGTGAAATACTTGCTTCACTCATTAATCCAGCCCTTTTGATTTGGTCTTTTGACAGCAAGGCTGTTTGTTGCTCTTGGCTTTATGCAGATATGTGTCCAATTAATCCAAAAGAAAACATTTTTGCCTGTGTTTAGGTATCTTCTTACAACGGTTTCCACAGAATTGCTTAATGAACATGGCAATGGTTACATTCCCAACCTATATATGCAGGAATGAGAGCAATTTCTTTCTGTAAGGTGGGAATTAGCACAGCTGTTAAACTGGTCCTTTCAAAATTGTCAAGTTTTGTTAAAACCATATCAAAACTGAAAATAAAGACAAAATAACAATCAGATGTTTGTGAATTGAAAGTTAGAAAAACACTTTCAAGTGTTGTTCAATCACTTTCAGTTGTCTTTATGGGTTTACAATACTTCTTACCTTATAACAATATTTTTCTCTTAGACCTCACAAAAAACAAATAGGCCTGACACTTTTCAGGTAAGCTAGAGGTTTTTTGCCTCCCAAAGATTCTGACCCATTCTGGTTATGGTAGTGACAATTATTCACAGGGTAGATTTGTAACAGTGTCTTCTGAGATTCAGATAATATGAAGGTAGTTGATGCTTAGGCTTTTAAACCAGAGTAATAAGGTTCTACTGCAAAATATGATTCCAAGAGGAATATAGACTATACAAATTTAATTGTACTTTTTCCTGGTAACTTTCCTTTTTTAAAAAAACTAAGTATTTTTTCAAACAGCAAAATGCTCTGATATGTAATATGATGAATACTTCCTTTTGTAAAATATATTTTAATAATAGGATATGAAAACTCATCAGAATCCAGCCATACAAATTCAAGTCATGTAAAAATGATGTTATCGCTTTCTGGCTTTGATATCTCTTATCTCATATCTGGCCTTATTTGATATTTTATGGATCTAAAAGATTCACAAAATTCTGCTGAGTTTAATGATTTGGGGTTTTGTTTTAGCATTATATTGCTGTTGCTATAAATAGAAGTAAGAACAGGCACTGCTGTCATTATAAGGGTGAAAGCAAGAAAAGACACAAGGGGAAAACATCAGTCTTGTTAAAAATGTTAGCAGAGAAAACGCTAGCTGTAAGTCCACCTACTATTGAGACAACCAATGAACAACTCAGAGGAAGTGTATTATCTAAGTGCTTCCTACAAAGAAGTGTGCCATCATGAGAAACCACCTGCAGTGAATGCAGAAAGCCATCCCAACACTAAGTTTTGTAAGAGTTATCCAAAATCCTCTGAAATCAAGCAGAATGGTTTTCGATATTTATTACATAGCTTTTGAGTGAAAGATCCAACCATAACAAAATTCTGCACATTCACTGCTGCAACAAGCCTTCCTTATTTAGATCTTGGGTTAGACCTCTCTCCCATTCAGAGACTGCTGGAAAACTCAAAAATTGCAGATGTTCAGGGGGAAAAATAATTTTGAATGTACACTAGATTGTGTTACAAGATCTGATGCTTGCCTGGGACCCTGGAAGCTCAGGGCAGATGAAGGATTGGGAAAAGTTGTCTATTCTAATGACTAATATTGATCATGTTTGTGTGAGCTGAGGAGACATAATGTCAAATCTCCAAGGAATGAAAAAGTAATTGTTAACAGACTCTTTTTCAAACATCCTCTGCCTTAACCCAGACATAGGCAGCAGTCTGAGCTCCATCTGGACCTTTAGTGTAGTGGTTAATACAGTCTGAATGAGCTCTTTGACAGTGGGGATTACTCAGCTGAGGGTCTGGAATGCGACCACAATCCTATAAGATGCAATTCAAATAAGTGTTCTGTAGAATAACTTTTCTTCATGATAGGGTTCTCTAGAATGACTAGTCTGATGAAGTACTCATTTATCATTTAAATGGTGTACTAGTTGAGGTTATCTATATAACAAAATTACAATCCTACTGTGTGTTGGGACTCTTTATTGGGCTTTCTGGTTAAAAGAGTAACTGTATGAAATATAAACTTTAATATTGAGCTATAAAAATTTTGAAATGCCCTTTCCTCTCCTTGAGTTCATTAAGCCTCCAGAGAAACTTTCAAAACCCATTAGTTTATTTCAGCTTGGGTTTCTCATCTCAGTCTCAAACAGAAAGAAAAAAGATTTAATGACTTTAGAGGCTGTGACTTTTTTGTCACATACAGTGTCTTGATTTGGTGACCTGCTTCATTATGACCAGAACTTCACTACTTGTGTATTCCCTGAACACTGAAACTTAATATATTCTCTTTCTTACTTCTAACCTTATAAATACAGACTCTTTTATTAATCATCATGAAATGAAGACATAATCTATGTATGTGGTCTGTTGATGTTCACAGTATCGAAGGCATGTTACACTGTGGGAGCCAGTTTACAGTTTAGAACTGCAATCAAAAATATATTCATTTTGCTCACAGTCACTTTTGTGAGAAAATTGCATTAAGTTCGTTTATAATCTAACAACCAGGTATTTGTATTGCACAAAACTGACAACATCTCATGACTCACATAGGCTCCACTTTAGCATCATACACAGTGAAAGCAGATAAGTCCAAATCTGCATTAATGACTACCAAGACTTTTGTGTACATTAGATTTTTGATGTGCCCTTGCCCCATCTCCAGTATGGATCCAGCTCACAGTGATCAGCTGCCTCTGGTCTTGATCACTAGAAGCAAATCATTGCTCACATGTCATAGCTAGAGTACTGGTTTGCATTACCATTGATTCAATAAGACCACAGAAAAAAAGTTGAAAAGGACCTCTGGACATCAGCTAATCTGTCTCAAAAGCAAGGTTAGTAACACAGTTACATTAAGCTGCTCAGGGCTGTGTTATATCAAATTTTGGAGGTCTCCATGTGTGGGGGTGCTATAGGCTCTCTGGACAACCTGTGCTTAACTACTATCATTGTCCACATTTTCCTAAAATACAGCCAGAATATCCACTGCTGTAAATTGTGTGTGTTGCCTCTGTCCCTTTTGCTGTATAGCTCTGAGGAGAATCTGTCTCCACCTCCCCTGTAAGCCCCATTTGACCCAGCTTTATGTAGAAGAAGGCTGTAATTAGCTGCTTCTGGGCCAGACAAATCCAGTTGCCTTAATCTCTCTTCAAATGTTATCTGTCCCAGACTCCTCATCTAACCTATAGACCTATACTAGTCTTGCTCCAATTTATAAGAACTAAGAAGTCTAAAACTGCACACAAATATTCCATAAGTAATCTTGTCAATGTCCGTGAGAGGGAAATAATCACTTTCCTAACCTCTACCAGTTCATGGGCTTGCTCCATCATAGGTTCATAATTTCACTGTGATCACAAACTGCACAGTTCTTGTTAACCTTTTCCTCAAATTTATTGCAGGTAAGTTGCTGTTATGTCCTGGGTTATCAATGCTTCCCTTCTCCCACAATCTGTCACCAACTTCATGATATAACATTTCTATAAAGGTTATCAAAGAAGATATTCACATTTTGAAACCTTAAGCAAAATCACTCGCAAACAACTGCCAGCTATGTTACTCCTTAGACTCAAAAATCCAGCTGTATTTTTGTACTCACTTAAAAGAGTGTATTTCTTTGAATGGACTGACAAATACTATATTGAAACCCTTGGTAAACTTAAGGTAAACAACATTCTTTTTTCTTCGTCATTTTTTTCCTAAAGCTAAAGCAAATTTTTCTTTAAACCAAGTGTTAGATGTCCTTGGTAAATTCAGCCCAGCTATTTCTAATGGTCTTCTTGTCCTTTTGTATTGGATAACAGCTTCTGTGAAGACTAATTTCTTGATTTTCCTAGGGTGGAGGTTAAACTGAGTCTGCCTGGCCTGTGTTTTCCAAGATAATTCTCTTACATTTTCCATTTACATATATTTGAGATTTCTGCCAACAAAAATCCTCCTCAAAGTTGATAGGAAGTACAAGAGCTCTATCAACACCACTGGATGAATCCTGCGGGTGCATTTATTCATAAGCACAGTATTAAAAAAACCAAGAAAATGGACATTCTCTGCACTGTCATCCAAAAGACAAAAAACCTGAGCATTAGTAATGTTAAAGTTTACTGGACTTAGCTATAGAAAAAGAAGATTTCATCTTCAGTGCAGTTTCCCATCTATGCAGAGCAAACAAGCCTCTTCACTTCCAGTCTTTGCTCTGTTTGCATAATTTTGTGCACATTAAAAGGGACAGATTTGGAAAAAAAATCCTTCAATCTGATCCTTTCTTTATGAGTCCAGTAAAAATCTAAGTTTCAACTTTTTGTTATATTTAACTTGGATTATTCATGGGAAGGTATTAATTTCTGTGCTTTTCATCAGTGAAGTATGTCTCATGAGTCTGTGAAGCTTTTTCATGCCAATTATACAGGCTAGCAGTAGCAGCTAGCACAGCCTTGTGTGTTTTGGAGCCCAGATCCCACAGGCTGAGCCGCAGCTGGCTTTTTCTTTTGTTTAGTGAGAAGAGCTGTTCAGGCTTTACATGCTTTTGGACAAGTGAACGAAAATAGTGTTTCAGATGGCCAGGAATAGTCTATGAAGGAGAAAAAATATAACTGTCTGAGTTCATTACAATTCACTATTCCCCTTATAACCAAGATATTTTTTATTTACTTGAATTGCAGTTTAAAGTCTCAGGAGAACACTAGGTTGAAATAAGGACCACATTTTATTTAAAAATTAGCTAATTAATGAAATAGCTTCCTGGACCTTCCAGCAGCTGGAAAGTGACATTTTAAAAACAGTGTGATCTCTAAAAAAATACAATGCTTTTAAGTAAAACTTTTTGGTAATACAGTCTTCCAGGGGCTTTATTAATATATGAATAAGCCTCCAGCTGGGTCTTCAGTCTTTAAAAAGTGATAGAAACACAACTTACTAAAATATATAAGGTATTGAAGGATATTGTATTAAATAAAGTTCAAAAATCGTCAGTTTTTGGAATCTCAGACTGAGCTTCAGACAAACTTTCCATAAGTTGGTCTCCTGTATAATTTCTTCTTCTTCTTTTTTTTTTTTTTACTGGACAGACTGAATTAATGTATCCCTAAAAACTGTATAAATTGTCTACATTTGAACTAGACAGTGTTCTTTTGCCTGGAATACTTTTATTAGTAGCTTATCCTGTATAACCCTCAGTAAAGCAAATCAAGAGCTCCAAATATTTCACCTCATCAACTGTGTGCTACCAGTTTCAAATCCTCACTTTTCACCACATTCAGTATTTGAAAGTGGGTGCCAGTTATCTAGTAACCATGTATAAGCACTAAGGTTGTTGTAGTTTAGGAACTTTAGCCTTCCCACTGAAACCACTCCAAATGCCGCTACTCACTAATTACCCCTTCCCCCTGCCCCACGGCGAGAATTGGAGTTAAAAAAGTAAAGGTCACGAGTTGCATTAAGAACAATTCACTGGAAATGGCAATGAGTAAAGGAAAAGAACAGTAACAGCAACAATGCTGATGACAGAGAGTACAAGAAAGAGGCAAACGGTTCACATGGGAACCCCCTGAAAATACGCAACATCTCCCTCCATGATGCTACACTGAACTGGCAGAGAGCCCTTCCCCTGCCCCCAGAAAAAGCAATGAGGTGTCATAGAATAACCTCTGTGTCCTAGACATGTCCCTCCCCTCTCCCAGATACTGCAAAAAATTAACCCTGTTCTATCTGGAAGCAGGACACACTATCCTTAGTTTCCTAACAGATAATGAAAAAAATTGCTCTGTTTCTACTGACTCTATGATCAAGCTTGAAACCACCCTCCAGCATCATCAAAGGGTTAAAGCTCATGGGAGAAAACCTGTGCTGTTTCATATCTCCTTATAAAGAACTTCCATAATTTTCTATCAAACCATATAGCCAGATTTTGTAAGAAACTTCTGTATCTACCTTAACGTTACCCCACAACAGAGTAGTGGCATTAGACTCCAGGATCTCTGAGGTCCAAAGTGCTGACAGCTAAGAAATTTTTTTTCTTTTAATAAGGAGAGACAGCTGCATTTAAAAAACACAACCAAGCAATTGGAAAACAAAACAAAATAAAATAAAACAAAACACTCAAGCTGCCCCNCCACCCTCATAAATGACTAGGATTTTTCAAACTGCTAGCATAATTCAGAGTACTTGGTTATTTTAGGAGAATAACTTGGAATAAAGTCCATTATTGTCAAAATTTTTAAGACTTTACCTAGAACAATGGTCTTATCTCTTATGACAAACTGGTATAATAATCCATAAAAACACAATCTGATACACTGAAATATTAAACTTTTTCCCTGGAACATTTTCATGTGGAAAATAATATTTTTTCTTTTGACATTCTACAGAAATTGAATTAAATTTTGCATTTAAAATAATATATTTTTTACCTATCCATGAAAATGAAGTCCCCATCTCTTTTACTCATCAATGCTGAGGACTTTTTTTCACTGCTTTGCCCAGAAAACCATAGTGACTCTATTGGTTGCATAAACATACATGTCAATGAGCTTTTTTAATATAGATTGTAAGTAAGGGCAAGGTGTTCCATAATGTAAACAGGTTTCTGCGTATTAACCTTGTTAAGGCATTGCTAAAGCTTGAAATATCCTATGAAATTACTACTGAGCAAAGTCACAAAATAGATATAATCTCAGTGGGATCAGTAATTATGGAGTTCTAGCTTTCCATGTACTTAGAACACATTTATGAAGAATATCCACATAAACACATGCATTTATTTTAGGAATGCCGAGTGTTTAAAGGAAACTATCACAGCTCATCCCTCCCTCACTTTTCTGCGTTATATTTCTTTTGTTTCAACAGTCTAGTGGCAGCCAACATGATTCTGTTTGGCTGCCAAGTGATTTGCCCAGTCAGTAAGCTCCATACAATGCAGTCCCAGCAAAGCCTTTGTTCCTCTCTCAATGTGAGGCCCTTTCCTTGGCTGTTCTCTCCTATGAGGTTTCCACAATTTCTACAAAATCTCATGTCATGCAGAGATCTGCAGCCTTTGCAGATATTCTACAGGGGTACCCACAAGGATGTAACCTTTTTTATCACTAGATTAAGGTCTGTAGCACTGTGAAAGCGGATCTGATATCGATATCTGATGTTGCCCTGTTTCACTTGGATTTAGCGTTACCCAGACCAAAGCTCTTCAAAGGCAGTTTGAGGTTTTATCACTAGATCACTGCAACAATTACCCTTAAAATTTCAAATCTGAATTCATAACTGACTTGCAAATTCTCAAAAACTGTCTTTCAACCAGAATGAAATTGAACAGCTGTTATAATCCGCAGGCAAACAGGATTGATAAGACTGTGTCATCTTTTCCTTTTAATTGAACTGTAATATTTCTTTACTAAGAAACAGTGTGTTTTTATTTCATCCTTAGCAACCCCATGAACTGGTTGTAAGCCTGTTTATTGAGAATAAAATACAAATGTAAGTAATAGTGAAGTACCTAAAGTTTGGTTCATTCAGGCACTACATGCTCTAAAAAGTGAGTGACTTTCAAAGTTTTTAATTTAGAAATATTACAGTTTGATTTTGTGCACACATATAAAATGAGTTTCTGATCTGGACTTCCTAGAATAATCATCCACATAAAATATCTGGTTATGTTATTTGGGTGATAGCTCTTCTACTTCCATTATTGAATGGCAAAATAATGTGATGTGCATTGAAAGAGAGGATAAAAGAATGTCTCTTCAGCTGCTAAAAATTTGTTTGGATCCAGTGAAATTAATGCACATGTTCTCAAATACACCAAACAGAATGAACTCTTAGTACCAGAGGAAGCAAAGAATAATGTAATTTCACAGATCCATTTACTGTTTGCTTGTAGAACAGAAGTTACTCAAAATATTGGAGCTGAATAGGACATTTTGAGAAGGCAGAATTCTCTTATTGGAATGTGGAAGCAAGGTACACGTCTCTGTCAAGAAAACAATTAAAAAAAAGTCAGCTGAACCTTTTATTGTCTAACAACATTCAAGTATGTTGTCATTGTTTTACTTGCATCTTGGGAATTTTCCTGCTGTGCAATTGTCTTGCCTTCAAAAAAAAAAACCAAAACATTTTCCACCATGTTCGGTGCAGATGATGACCATGTTAGATAACACTTTCTTGCTTTCTGTACATGTATATGAAATCAAAAAGATTGCAAGTATTTACATAGTGATATTGGGATGTATTTAGTCAAGTGAGTGGATGTTAGCAGTCCCTTGTGTTTCTGGAAATGCAGCCACAGAAAACATAAATGAAGGCAGTGCCTAGAGTGCCCTTCTCACTTTGTCTCCCTGCTTCCCCTTCATGAATGGTACACTTCTCTGCAAAGACGTATTGAAAGAGAACATTATGGGCCTGCTAGAATGTCTGCTTACTGTCCAGAGCACCCATATACTTCAGACAGGGATGGCAGAAGAAAAGTGCCTCTGTAACCAGAGCATTGAGGAATGTCTTGTCCTCTTTAGCTGTTTCTTCCACCCTAATCATGTATGGTTTCCATAAAAATGTCCATATGGTGATGACAGGCTTCACTCTGTAAAGCAAGATTTGCATCTTTTTTTTCTGCTTGCCGAAAGTTTTCAGAGGAACATGGAGAGAAAGAATGGCTTTCAGTCTTACCAGGTCAGTCAAGATGTACAAATTATATTTGCATTGTGCTTAAATGTACTTCATGAAATTGTATTTTTGAAATGTGTAATGTTCATGCATATATTGACGTAGATATGAAGAACCAGTTTATAAATTAAACCACCTTATTGACTAGAAAAATAACTGTGAAGAAATAATTGTTTCCAATAACATTTTTTCTATTTAGAATGTCTCCTAAACAGTTCAAACTAGTCCCTTACAAATACAGATGTTTTTAAAAATCAAACCCAAGACAGGCCAAATGTCAAGTGCTTTCATTTCTGAGTCAAGTACTACTGGTAAATATAGGTCTTACTCTGGGCCTAACTGCAAATGACATTGGTTCATCATAACCTCACTTTAAGATGAAGTTAATTTTAATTGTGATTATCCACATAGTATCTTTCCTGGAAAATCTGATAAACTTTCAACTTCAATTGATTCAGTATATTACAATATAATAGATGTGTTGCTAAAGCAAAGCTGTTTGCATCCTCGGAGGTTACAGAAATGTTGAGCTTCAAAAATACTCTGATTCATTTTGGCTGTATGCACTTCAGCCTTTATTTATAAAAATGGAATGGAATATGACGAATATGACGGGTACTGAGGAAGCTGGTGGAAGAGATTGCCAAATGGCTTTCAATCATTTGCCTGAATTCCTGGTCAACCTTGCAGGTTCCAGGAGACTAAAAGTGGACAAATGTGATGCCCACCTAAAAAAAGGGCAGGAAGCAGGATCATCCAGATGTTACCCCATGCCTGGCAGTCTGATCTCAGCCCAGGGGAAAGTCATGGACCAGATTATCCTAAGTACCATCATGTGGCATGTACAGCACAACCTGGGGATCAGGCCCAGCCAACATGGGTTTAATGAAAGACAAGTCCTGCTTGACCAGTTTGATCTCCTTCTGTGACAACATAAGCCACTTCCTGGAGGAGGCAAAGTCTGTGGATGTGTCTATCTCGACTTCAGTAAAGCCTTTTGCACTCTTTCTCACTCTCATTTTCCTGGAGAAACTGGATGCTCACATCTTGGATTGATGCATTGTCTACTGAGTTAAAAACCACCTGGATGGTCGGGCTCAGACAAGAGTGATAATAAAGTTAAATCTAACTGATGGCTGGTCACAAGCGGTGTTCCCCAGGGCTCAGTATTGGGGCCAGTCCTGTTCAGTATCTTTATCAATGATCTGGATGAGGGGATTGAGTACCCTTTTGTTCAAAAAAGATACTAAGTTGGTCAGAAGTTTTAATCTGCTGGAGGGTAGTAAAGGTGTGCAGGAGGATCTGGACAGGCTGGATTGAAGGGCTGAGGCTAATTATTTGAGGTTCAACATAATGAAGTCCTGGGTCCTGAATTTAGGCCACAACACCCCCATGCAGTGCTACAGACTTGGGGAAGAGTGGTTTGAAAGATACTGGTGGAAAAGAGTCAAGGGATGCTGGTCAATACAAGCCAAGGGTGTGCCCAGAAGGCCAAGAAGGCCGATGGCATCCTGGCTTGGATCTGCAATAGTGTGACTATCAGAACCAGAGCAGTGATCATCCTCCTGTACTAAGCACTGGTGAGGCCCTACCTTGAATCCTGTGTCCAGTTCTGGACCCTTCATTACAAGAAAGACATTGGGATGCTGGAACCTTTCCAGAGGACAGCAGAGCTCGTGAAGGGTTTGGAGCACAAGTCCTGTGAGGACCAGCTGAGGGAGCTGGGAATGTTTAGCCTGTAGGGAAGGAGACTCAGGGGAGACCTTATTGCTCTCCACAACTACCTGAAAGGAGGTTTTAGCAAGGTGGGGTTTGACTTCTTCTCCCATGTAACAGGTTGTCTTGGGGTGAGCTGGCAAAATGCCAACTGCCCAAGACAGTGTCAGAGCTTCCCTCCCCTCTCTGAGAAAAGGGAGGAAAGGAAAAAAAACCCCTCAAACTAGGTTTATGCATTAACTAACTATATATATTTATACAGAAAAGAGAAAATTAGGAGTAAACTACAATATAACACACACAAAAGTTAGATGTAACAACAGGACAAGAGGAAATGGCTGCAAATTATGCAAGATGAGATTGAAGTTTGATATTAGGAATTTTTCTTTTTCTTTTAAAGGGTCATCAAACATTTGAATTGGCTGCCTGTGGAAGTGGTTGAAACAATATCCTTGGAAAAGTTCAAAAGCCATGTAGATGCGGCACTTGGGAATATGGTTTAGTGGGGAACATGGTTGGACTTGATGATCTTAGAGGTCTTTTCCAACTTTAATCATTATACATCCATCATTCTATGAAATAGAAAATCATTTTCCTGTCAGGTTTCCAGAAAGGAAAAATCAGAGGAAAGTAAAAATTTCATAAAGCAGTACAGGTTTATTAGAAAAAACAGCATGTATTGACAGCCTAGAAATGATTAACAAAATAGTCAACATTAGCTTCTAAAGGCAGTCAAAATTTATGTGAGATAGATGTCAACGGCAGGAGAAGGCAACCATAATTTCTCTTATTGTATGATTTTGATACCTCTTACTTCACCTTGGATGAAGAATCTGATATTATCTACAAAATTTTAGCCCACTTAGAGAGACTGACTTTGTTTCACTTCTTAGAGAAGGCAACCTATGATGTGACTATATAAAAGCTTTATTTCCTTTTCAAAGAGCAAATGAATAGATCAACATGGTGCCTGTTTAAAAGGTATTCTCTTACATAATTTTTCATATCATAACAACATTTCTTTGTCCTAGAAAGAATGTCTTTATCAAGTTTAATAATATTTTTACATAGACTATGCTGACAGATCATAGTAGTATTATAATTGCTCCAGGGCTTTTCAGGACTCCTAAGGAAAATAATACTTCACTGAATGAATATTTCAGTGAAAATCTGCCTTCCAGTAGGGTGGGTCTACTGCTACAAAACAAATGCAAATATTGTATAGAGTTATGTATG
>VWZD01004642.1:5840-38764 GCA_013396695.1 Sakesphorus luctuosus
AGAAAATATGGAATATGGTCAACAAAAAGAGATATACCAACCATAAGCTTCCATAAGAGGATAATTTTAATTACTAATATTCCAAATAAACTGCTCTAAGCACGAAACCAGAATTGTCTCCTGTTCTTTTACTTCACACTAATATAAAGTTCTAAAAACATTAACCTAAGATGCTATAAGAATAGTAGGAAAAACAAAGCCATCACTCTCTTGGACATGGAAGGAAAGAAAGAAAACAGAACTCAACATTTTTACCTTTTTTTCCCCTTGTCTTCTAAAGCTCTATAGCATGAAGATGCTATTAGCACGCACAGAGCAATGTCTATACTATTTGGTTGACAACAAACAGCTGATTTGCTACATTATTTTCTTGCTAATGGATTCAAGCATTATAAGAGTTTAACAGTTCTGACATCATTTACTCAGAAACTCATCAAAAATGCCAAGGAAGCATATCCATCTATCCTAAAATCACAATAATCACTTGACCCTTCTTTGAATATTACCCAGCATTCTTTGCAACCCTTACTGTTACAGCAATCTACTTCTTAACTATTAGGACTAGAAAAGATAACTTTGGAAACTATGTCAGAACCATTAAATCTGATCTGATCAAAGGAAAACAATGAGTTGGTTCTATTGTCTGGTAAAGTAGTGCTACCAAAACTCCATAACCCTGATCTATTACAGCAAAACTATACATTTAGTATACTGAATACTAATTATGTGAAATTACTAGATATAAATTAAGTAGCAAGAAAAAACATATGCAAAAATAACTTCTCAAAATAATAAGCTAGAAGAACATTACATCTCATTGTAACAGGGTTTTTTACTGAGATAGATAGGACAGCTTACTTAACATTGAAGAATGAGGAAAAGTCTTTTTAACAGTGAGTTTCTTCTGGTATTCTATAGCCAAGCCTAACCTCATTTAAAACATATTTATTATAGTGATGTAACATATGTTATAGTGACATAACATATTGCACTGATGGATTCAATCCTAGGAGATCTAAAAGAAGAAAAGCATCTGAAACCAAGTTTAGTTCCTACAAATGGAGAGAAATAGAAGAGTTGCTGAGTTTACTTTGCTATATAACAAGTCAATATTAAAAAAGCAGACACATTTTTAGCACAAGTAGTAGGCTAACCAGGACCTACTCCAACTACATCATGTTCAAGAGGAGGCAGTAGTCAGCTAGTCCACCTTTCAAGTCTGGTTTCTGTAACTAACAGGTTATTAATAGAGAAAACACATCACAAGCCAACTCCACATACTAAAGCCTGGCAGATCCAGTCAGAACATCTGGGAAAATGGGCTGGCCAACAAGTCCAGCAATCAATTCCAGATTGAAACAAAAAAACAAACAAACAAACTAACTAGCAAACAAAAAAACCCCAAACGAACTTATTTATCAGCCTTTACCCCATCGCACTCAGAAACGCCTTTTTGAAGCTATTCCTGACATTTTACAGAATACATGCTGTTCATGCAAGGTACTCAGACAGAAAAGGACTTTACTAATTAGATAATGAAAGTCAGGTTAAACGAAATCAACTGAAGCTTCTTTCAGAGGTAGAATGAGACATGACTTGTTATTACTGATGTACTAAATACCAATCTTAAACATTTTTTTCCTCCCCTCTATATCCAACACACTTCAGCTCTTCCTTTTGCTGCCTTGGTTCATCCTTTACATATCACTGTCAGGTAACAAACAGAACACTTACCTGTGACCAGGATGATAAATGACACTTGTTATCCCATGGGCATAATGACTGCTAAAGCTGAAACTATGACTTTCTTGAAAGCTTTGATTTGTTCCAACACTAAGTATGCAGGGGGAAAAAATACAAGTATTATTTCAGATTTATTGCCCTTAAAAAGTAGAAAGTTCACTGCACCTTCTCAAAGCAAGTCAAAATGTATGCTTACCTTACAAGGTAACTTCTTAGTTCTCCACGATAATTAACAACAAGTAGTTCAGCTGACCATTGAGCACTTGCTTTGTATTCTAGAAAGATCAATCCAGCAATAGCATAACTGAGATCTCCTGGAAAACTTGCTGTCTTTATCCAAAAATGAAGACAGACATGGAGAGAGAAAGGGGATTTTAAAAAAAAATTGTTACTGAAAGAACTGGGAAATTAAATTTACTATATTGTTTTAAAAAGTAAAACATTCCATAGGTTGTATTAGTAACAAAATTATCTTCATTTTATCTGTATTTTAAAGAAATCTTATTACTATAAAGTTTGCAAAGATAAAACACTAAGGAAATACACAAGTCACCTTCACAAATCAGTTTAATACAATCTCTGAACATACAAAATAGAAAATGTGTTACGGGGGGCCTGTCAGCAGCAATTATTATCACACCGAGCAAAAAAATCCTCATATTGCCCTAGCAGCAGTATTTCTTGATTTATAATTGACTTTGCATATGAAATGCAGATTTATAAACTATTACTACAAACTGTAGTTGTTTGCACACAGAGTAATTAGGTGATTCTATACTTTCATTATCTGCTGCATCTGCGGATCTCCCACAATTCCAAGATAGATGTAAAACATTCCTTTTATGCTGCTGTAATGGCTACACGTGATTTCTCTTGATCATATGATGGATATATTAAACTTTTTATGGTTCATTTCTGCACTGCATTTACAGTGTGAGCCTTTATAGCAAACTAAGTTGTGATTTTAAAAAGGTCAAAGAGTGGAAATTATCCATGATCCTTAAAAAACGTTCTACTATATTAATATCCAATCCAAGAGAGCACATACCGGTGAAATGACCAAAAGCTCACTACCCATCAGGTCAAACACTCTGACTGTTCCAGTGCTTTCAGCATAAGCAAGTAACGTACAATCACGACTCCATGCCACTCTCCTCCACTGAGGATTGGGATCCTTTGACACTATGAAAAAGGAATAAAGTCATTAATAAAAGTGAAACATAAATATAATCCCTCAAACAGAACAAAAAGTCAACTGCCTCAAAAAAAATGCAGGGTGCATGTCTGCATCACAAGCTTATTTCAAAGAAGGGTCAAAAAAGAAAAAAAACCCATTATGTCTCCCAAGCCCATTAATGGTAACTATCATTTCATTTCAGATTCAGGTTTCCTATGTTAATCATCATGAAAAGAAAACACAAAGGGAGGGTAATGGAGCTTTTCACAAAGCAAAATTAGTACGAGATTCTTCCCAATGGTTTTAAGAAGTTACAACATCATCATTACAGTAAACTAACATCATCATTTAGCAATGCATGAATAACGAAGAGGGATGACACTAAGTAAGGATGTAGAGGTTGCCATACCTTGACATTTTCCAACTATGGATACAAAGTCATCTTTTGCAGACCTGAAGAAAAAAAACTCATATGGATTTAAATATGATAAAATCACTATTAAACTTTCCTTAATAAACAGGACAATAAAAAATACTCACTTTAAGGGCCTGCATGTCTCTTAAGTACTTGTTCAAAAAAGCAGAGTAACCTTCACTCTCAGGCAGCTACAGTAACTAACAACAGTATTACAGAAAGCTTCTACCCACTGCATAAATACCAACACCCCTTATTTATTCGTAATGCTGTTGAAAATAAGATAGCAACATTTCAGCACTTTATATAACTTAAACAAAAATTAGTCAGTATTCTCTAGGTTACAATTTTGGAAACAATGCAAGAATATAGTTCCATTAATACAGTCGAAATAAGATTTATTTTATAGTCTATAAGTTGACATTTATGGTGTTCACACCACTTTTGACTGAACAATTTTCATACACTTGCTTCTTTTACATATAAATAGAAGGTCTGACCTTCTAGCAAATGGATTTTTGTGAAGGAAGTAAACACACTCAATCAAGATCTGTTCTACAGCTAAATGTGCTCTTGAACTGGCAAAGGAGAGCTTGTTGTTAGCGAGCAGGAGAAAAGAGAAAGCATCAGTCTGGATGGCAATCCACTCTACTTGTAAAATAAGGTGAAGTATGATACATGCCAGCTACTCTACAGAGAAGAATACTTGCTCCTTTTGCCATTAGGGGAGAATTTCCAGAGGGGACTCAAATGCAAGTTAAAAAGACCATGATTTGTGTTGAGTATTTTAGAGCATCTTGATTGTTTTTCTTTCACATCTTAAAACAGTTTTGGTGGTTTTTTAATGGCGAATGGCTGAGAACCAAGAAGAAACCGAAGGCTTCTGCTTTTATCATTATTCCATAAATAACTTCCACAATATATAACATTGCAAAACACAGAAAAATCTTTAAAAGTACATTTACTAAACGACCAGAAGCACTATCCCAGAACTTCACAATTGTGGTCATGATGCAATAGATAATACTAAGTTACCTGATTTCTATACATTGGTCTTGAAGAACTGCCAACAATTTACCATTGCTGAAAGAGAAAATACAGCTTTGAAAGTTCATTTAAAGTCCATCCAATATAGAATGTGCATCAGAGTACTAGGTACTCTACTGCAAGGTTAGATATAAATTGCCTGTTTCATAAATTAAAACAAATTGGGAAATATCAATTTTTACTACAAAGAAAATATCAGTTCTATCAGATTCCCTTCATGTCACTGAAATCTATCTGCCACTCTTTTCCAGTAGCACTAAGAAAACAGAAACAACCTCACTGCAGGACAGGTCCAAATCAGATGCTGCTTATGGATAACTTTAGAACTTTAATCTGGGATAAACAACTACTGTAAGTTCTGTAGTTTCCTTAGGAGCAGGAATCCTGTCTTTATACCTCTGTACACAGCATCAACTCAAACCTTTCATGCTACCTTCGTGTCATTGAACCATTTTTCTGTATATATTTATATGTATTTTTAAAAGCCAGTGATCTTATCGATGCTGCTAAAATTACTGCAGATCAGCTACTTCTAGCCTTGAACTCTCACCTCTCTGTACACGCAATAGCAGACAAGTCTTGAGGGTATGCATTCACCTTCACAAATATAAATTGCTTATTTTAAAATTACATGTGCTACCCAGTTATAGGTCTTTAACCAACAAAATTCAGGACTTGAGTTTGAGAACAATTACACTACAAACCATTTGGCCTCAAAAGCTAGACAGACATTCAGACCTGAGCAGAGGTGCATTAACTGAAGGGAAGTAGGTGGAAGCCCCTCGGGCATAAGACTGAGCTTTCTTCCACGAGGAGGAAGAAAGCTCAGCCTGTGAAATACCTCCAGTATTTTCCTTGACCAAAAAGAGTAACATGACTTCAGCACATTAACTGAGCATGGTTACCAGCAGGGATGGTGGGCAGAGCAGAGCACTAATACCTTCACTGCCATCAAAGATGGAAAAGCACATGAGCTGGTTACCTTGCAAGTACGAGGTGCCAGTTGATCTGCTTACTAACGAGTCGAACCAGTCCAGTGGGCAGAGAAAACTTTGCAGGGCTGAAATATCAAAAACATTAAACTGAAACAGAACATACAGCTAAGAAAAGCAGTACCTGAGATATGCTGGATGACACAGCTTTAAGGCAACCATCAATCACTTGGGAGGCTTTAGCAACTGAACATGAATCAACACTGCACCCTGCCAACCACCAAGGGTAACAACAGCCTTGTTTGTATTAACAGAACGAAACCACATAATAAGGGAATGGATTAATTTTTCATCACTCTTTATACTCTGGTCACCAGCCAGTTTTGGGTCACCCACTAAAAGAAGAATGCAAGTAAAGAGGAGGGCCACCAAAGAGGGTTAGAGGACTGGAGCACTTGCCCTACAAGCAGATGCTGAAGCAATTGTACTTGTTTAACCTGGAGAAGGGAAGGCTTCAGGGAGACCAAACAGCAGTTCTCTGACTCCTAAAACGCTACCATGAAGATGGGAGCAACTGAGGTGCATGGCAGGAACATAAGAAACTATGATGAACCCTTTGGAGGACGTGCCAGTCCTGGGTTAACAGCTGGACTCAATGATTGTAAAGGCCCTTTCCAACTTACTGTCTCTATGATTCTAAAACAGGTTAAAAGCTGATATAAGGAAGAGGTTATTTCACCATGAAGATAGGCTGACCAGAGTCCATCCTTTAACCTTTTCAAGACCTAGCTGGACAGAGTACTAAGTCTGAATTCAATGTTCTGCTTTTAGCAGGACTTTAACTATAGGCCTTCTGAGCTCCCTCCCAAACACTTTTATTGAATATGTGAAAATAGCAACAAGAATCAATTATAAAAGCTTGACCATTAGACTTAAATATGACTACTGGAGGGTGAGAACTAAAATAAGTTAATTCTGTCTACAACTGAATCCTTCTAACTATACTTACATGACAGTATGATGACCATAAACATCACACCCTCATCAAAAAGGGGGCAGAAGGTGCACAAAAATAAAAAAGAAAAACAGCATTTCCTGCCAAATTCAAGTATAGTATTGTTTCACAGGAATCCATATTAATGTCCCCTTCCATATATCTCAGAACCAACAGAGTATCTTTTAAAAGGGAGAACTGGTAGCTTCAAACCTGCCAAGTGCATCAACAGAGTAGTATAACCAAAGAGCTGAACCTCTCCAGAAACACTTTATTTACCCCAATGTATTTCCAGGACCACTTAATCACTTTTTGAATCAGAACTTAAATTTATAAATGGCATGAGCGCTCTTCAAGTAGCTCTTAAGCTTTTTTGTATGACACTTTGAATTGTCAAGGAAAAAAAAATTCAAAATTATTACTCCAAAGGAAGCAAACCTTGCCATGCCATCATCTCCAGTATCTCCACTGGGTGTGAAGAGGACAAATGCATGTTTGGAGAAAGATGACATTCCAAGCTTACTTCAGCTTTGGATAAAAGCACCAAGTCAAACTAGTACACACCAGCTGTCTCCTAGACAGACTTCAGCTGCAGCTCAACTGGTTACAATTTAATTTATGAAAAGAGACTATTCTAAACATTCCTTGGACAATATTCTAAACAAGTGTTCAATTTTTACTTCATTAAGAATTATTTTCCCTCAAATCAGAAAGCCATAAAAACATTGCCAAATAGAAAAATGAAGTAATATTCTCATCAAACCTACCTGTACCAGATGTACCGAAGCAAAAACAATGCAGGACCTACAATGGAAAGAGGTAAAAATTACATCTCTAGTAGTCTTAAAATACTCTCCAGCTTATGGAAATTCTTATATTCGAGTAAATGCTAACGGCAGATCGAAAATCACTACACACTTTTGAAAATTCTAAGAGAAATTCCCATTGGATGAAAATGCAGTTCTGTTACTGCCATTTAACACTTGGTTTATGCAATGGAATATAATCAGAATGTAAAACTCCCTTATAGAACTAACTAGCAAACAGCACAATGCAAGAGCTGGTAGAGAAAAAAAAACAGAAAGATTCAATAACATTTTGCAATACTCAGAGCTTAAGTTTCTAGATGTATGGTTTATTAGTCTGTCCCAACAAACTAATGGAGATGAGAAAGCTCACAAAATGCACAAAAAAATAACAAAGCAATACTGATAATCGGGAAACATCTTCCTGGAAACACAGCCTGCACTCCATTTCCATTACAAACACCATTCTAAAGGGCAGAAATTGTAAAATTTACAAGTAACCCACACATTCTTAGAAGTCATGAATATAAGAACAAGTCAAATTTACCTGTAACTGCTCTAGTGATGATAAATGATGCACCATGTTGTCTGTTGCCTCTTGGCTGCAATTACAATAAGGATGATCAGATACTATGTCACACATTTTAACTTCAATACAACATGCAAAAATATATTCACTCACTAAATTTGCCTCTTAGCCTGTAAGTTCCTTTTGTGTTTTCCATTACTCATAAATTCATGTAGTAATTTAACTGCATAAGCTGAAACAGACTATAAAGCCAAATAATTTAAATGCCAAGATGCAATAAACAAAAACATGCTACAGATTGTCTATTGATTCAACCTTGCCTCCATCTTTGAGTAGTAACAAAAGACACTGACTTCTGATTATATTCTCCTGTAAGATGTTATAAATCATTCCTTCTATGCCAAATGAATGCCACATTGAACTGGAATACCCGGAAGTTGACGTACTTGGTGGTCAACATATGCTAAAATCTAACTGGTAAAATACATAAAGATTGCTCATGAAAGTTTAAAAAACATAAAGTAAAACAAAGATTTTCCGAAGAAAAACTCTTTTTATATCCATTTATATTAGGTAAGACAGCCACCCGACTTCAAACCATCTCACACAGCCTTGCCAGCATCCTGTTTTACTTAAGGCAGAGAGGAACTATACAATTGAAAGCCCTCTCCAAGCACAGAAAAAGGGAATACAAAATAACACAGGATATATATTATTAGCTATAAGAGACAAAGTTATTTGCCAGTAAGAAAGTAGAAAAAAGATGAGACGATAATAAAGATAACCAATAAGGAAGGAATCATACACATCTTCAAAATAAGCAGTCATGCTTATACTTTTCTAATGAAAATATTAGAGCACCACAAACTGAGCATTATAGCAGGTAATGAATGAATTTCCTCTTCCCTTCAGTATAGAATAGTAGGGAAGATTTCACTTGATAACTGAAATATTCAGACCTCACCGAATTATAGAGCAGCAAACACTTAAAGACAGGAAAAGCGAAATGTCAACACTTTGGAGTGTGTCAAAAAAAACCCAAAAACAAACAAAACCTGTGTTCCCAAGTTTAAGTTAAAGAAGTAAACATTATTTTTCCAGGCAAAGTTTGCAATCCATGAATATTCTTTCAAATAACCAGGCTGTCATCTCACAGCATGTAAGAAGCAAACACAGTTGTACTAATAGATAATGTTCCACATTCAGGTTGATCAGCCAGGAAATAAAAAGGTATTACAGTAAAATAAGTGAGAGCATAAATTATTTATTAGAGCTCTCCTAGTACCTCAGGGAGAACTGTAATTTCTCAGGGACCTTAAAATCAGAGCTTGTTAAAGCTTTTGGATTAAGAAAAGTTGCCAGTATAAACACTTCCCAAAATTGCTTATTTAGCATTTTTTTAATATTCCTGGTACCTGCTCCTGAGCCTAACTACAAGCTTCTACCCCACACACCTTAAACTCTTCAAAGCTGATTTACTATTATACTCTGAAGACCTGAATTTTACGTTTTATAATATATTCTTATCACCTCAGCAACAGCAATGACTACCAAATCGGCTATATTTCCTTTTTAATTCATTCCTGTTTGGGAAAACAGCTTCAACTTCTCTTTCCTACAGCATTCCAGAAATAAAAATTACTTTCCTGCTGACATGACACTCACTCAGTTTTGGATTTTGTCGCACACCCTGCGAGCTTACTGGGGTGAACAGGAGGTGGAGAGTATTGGGGAAGTCTCCAAACATTAGATTACAACGAAAAACCCCCCAGAGCCCAGCAATACATTTTGGAATACAGACTGCAGAAAAAGGAAACTTCACTCGGCTCCTATTTCTGCAAATGACTTCACAAATCCTCCCTTGCAACCTTGTCCACCACCACTGCCTCGCCCGCTGTTTTCACTGATCAGTAATTCTTTTTATTCTCATTACACATTTTGGGGTTCTCAAACAGTGAGAACAATCACCTCACCGTACCAACTGTTTCATTTCCACACCACACTTGCTCTCACATAGTCAGTTCTTTGCATGTTTCCATCACAAATAACTGTTACCTCCTCCTTTCCCCTCCCTCCCCTCCAAAAAGATTCTTACTGAAAAATTCAGTATAGGTTCATGACAATACTAACAAGAACTAAAATTAAAGCGAATTTGGGGGTCCAACCTATAAAATCCATGCCAGTTTTATCAGTGTCTTGAATTTAAAATTACTTTACATCTTCATCACAGCATATTTTCAAGCTTTCCTACTTTTGCCACTCAAAATAGGCAAGAAATATCTGGTTTAAAATAGCCACTATCATTTGCTGAAGCTGACAAGCAGAATTCTAAGATGCTTAGAAATTCTGCCTACCAGGCCAGATGAGACTCTGAGACTGTGATTACACAATCCCTCTAAACTGGCATCCCCACAGGCTGCCACTGAACTTGACTCAGCTTTGACTGACCTAATATTCACATCCCCCTTGGTACCCACATGAGTGCTGAAGGGACCATGCAACAAAAGGAGACAAAACAATACAACTGCTACTCAGACCAGTCAGTTCTTTAATCAACCAACCATACAACTTCAAGAATACAATGGCAGCAGAAGACAAAGGGTATTTGTCAGAAATGTGCCCCCTTAATGCAGTTGTAGAACCACAGTCCAGTGTCATCACACCTAAGTCCTCCTCAAAGTTTGCAGAAAGGTAAATCGCTTTCATATATTTCAAGAAACAAAGACAATTCACCATTTCTCGAGACACAGTTGCACACAGTCAGGTGCAGCTGTCTGTTCACCCGTATGAACCACCTGCTACGTCAGTAGTTGGTAACACTCTAAACAGATTTTCCAAACATCCATACTCAGCTTTTTCCATGAAGAATAACAGCTAGAAACAAGGAAAAACTTGTAGTACAAGAACAATGTTTCCTGATTTCTTAAGCTTTGGCATCCATTTGTGTGCCTTGTAGAGACAAAGTGGTACAGTTTTCCCTTGCAGCCCACTCCTGCAAATGCTGATGCAACCATTCTGATAGAGAGTCCACAGAGGGATCTAGTCTTCCTCATGCAAGGTAAGTTTCATGACGATCCTGTTTTTACCAGGTCAGTTTCCACAGCTCTCTGCAGTTTCTGGCGATGAGACCTGGACTTCACTCACCACAGCTTCCCTCGTATCAGCTCAACAGTAAAACCACATACACTGTTCAATGAGCAAGAGACACTTCAGGGCATCCCTGGCGGCAAAACCAGGGTGGGGATTAAGTGACAGGAAAGCGCAAGGGCCAGGTGGCTGCGGGGACACCCTTTGTGCCCGGTAGGCACGACTCCGGCGGTCCCAGCCGGCCCCGGGGGCAGCGCAGCGTCCCCGCCCGCGCCGACGTGGCGATCCCCTCCCCCGCCCGCGGCCGCGCCGCGGCCACACACACCTGCACCTCCGTCTCCGGAGGCCACTCGGTGTTGACCAGCAGGTCGTAGAGGATGTTCTCCTCGCCGCTGTCATCCTCCTCGGCCCCGCCGCCCATCCCGCAACGCCGCCGCTCCGCGCCGCTGTCCCCGCCGGCGGCGGCCATGCCGGGCCGCCCCGCCCTCCCCACGCCGCCACCACGACGGCGCCCGGCGAGGGCCAAACCGAGACGCGTTTCAGTCCCGCGGCGCCGCCCTCGGGGTGGGGAGCGCCTGATGGGGGCGAGGCCTGAGTGTATTAATTAAACCCTTTCTGAATAGAGAAAGAAAATGAGGGCAAAAAAAGCAGAAAGTGTATTTCTCACTAATTGGTCCTCCAGTGGGGCGATGTAGGATTTGTAAATATTTCAGTCCTGCACTAAGAGAGTTCAGCTCTGAGGCAGGTAAAATATTTGTAAGTTGTGGGCCCCTCGTTTAAGGAAGGACATCAGGGTGATGGAGCGAGTCCAGAGCAGGGCAATGGGGCTGCAAAGGGTCTGGAGCACAAGTCCCATGAGGAGTGGCTGAGGGAGCTGTGGATGTTCATCTGGAGAGGAGGAGGCCCAGGGGAGGCCTTGGGGCCTCTGCACTCCCTGGAAGGGCTTTGTGGGCAGGGGGGCATCGAGGTCCCAGCAACTGGTAATAACATGAGAGGACATGGCCTCAAGCTGCATCAGGGGAGGTTTAGGTTGGACAACAGAAGGAACTGCTTCACAGAACGGAGTCTTAGACATTGGAATGGGCTGCCCAGGGAGGTGGTGGAGTCACCACCTCTGGAGGTGTTCAAGGAAAGGCTGGACGTGGAACTGAGTGCCATGGTCTGGTTGACATGGTGGTGTCATAGGTTGGACTCGATGATCTCAGAGGCCTTTTCCAAGCTAACTGATTCTGTGATTCTGGGGAAAAAATTATGAAAGATCAGTTTCAGCCTCTGTCCTGCAACTGTATAAAGCCTTTGTAAAATGGAAATGAAATTACCTCACACCCTGCCACCTCTGCTCCTGTACTCTTTCACTTGTGTCTAGTAAATGTGTTCTTGCAGACAACTGGGCAGCCTAGAATTGGGTTAAACTAAAATTTAAATTCTGAAACTGGGGATTCAGAGCAACATGAAAGCTCTGTTGAATACCTGGGAAATACTTCAAGAAGAGACAACTACTAAGAAAAAATGCGTTTTGACTGATTCTTAATGTTTCTTTAGCTGTATTTGACAATGTAGCTTGTAAAACAGTGATAAATTGGATAACATCATTTTCATCAGTGTCAAAGAATTGTGGGAGATTTACAGTAAATTACACTCCACATGCCACACCAACAAGCAGCACTATGTATTGGTATCGAGATATTGAAATCTGCCTACAAACAGATTTTCTCAGAATCATGGTTGAATCTGTACATTACTTGTATCTGTCTTTATAAAGTTATTACTTTTGTCATTTATCTGAAAGCATGCAAAATAATAATTGGCAGTACAGCGAATAATAGCGAAAGAAAGGAAGCACATCAAAGGAAGTTACTGTCAAAGGAATTATTAATATATGAGAAACCACTGAGATGCAAACAGCCAGGCACTAAAGGTATAAAATATCTGCTGTATTTCTCTCTGCATGACACCTGTTTTTACAGCATAAGGTAACAGTCAGTAGGGTGCAGAAAGTTTTAAAAAAGGTCTTGAAACAAACTTCCAGGACAAAACCATTACTCAAATTACACCACAGTACTCCAGAGAACTCCATTGTCAGAGACGTGTGATGTTCATTTGGCCTTTGAAACAGATGTGTCTGTATGTCAGTGCTGCCTTAAAAAGCTTTGAGTTGTATTTCACAATGGAAAACAGTAGGCAATAGTTTATGGAATCACAGAATCGAGGTTGGAAAAAACCTCTGAGATCATCAAGTCCAGCCTTTGACCCAACACCACCCTGTCAATCAGGCCATGGCACATCCAATCTCTCCTTAATTCGCCCCAGGGTCGGTGACTCCACCACCTCCCCGGGCAGCCCATTCAGGGCCCAATCACTGTCTCTGTAACCAACTTCATCCTAATGCTTATGGTCTGCCTTCCACTTAGCGGCCGAGCGCCACTGACTTGTGATGTAACTGCAGAAGCTCAATTTTTTCACTTGTAATCCGATTTTGGTTTTATAGCAACACACCAAAATTCGTGCATTTAATGTCACTGGGTTATCCTGGAACAAGATTGTGCAGAATTTGGGCAAAGTTCTGTCAAAAACCTGGAGAACGATGTACCCCCATTAACGTGCAAAACCCCCCAGCTTTCTGCGCTGTCTGTGCCAAAGTCCCTTTGTCAGTAACACACGTGGGGTTCGCCGGGGCCGGAACGCGCCGCGCGGCGCCTCCTGCGCCCACCCGGGCCCAAAACGCGGCGCGGAGCCTGCGCGCTGCGGCGTTCGGCACGTCCCCGGGGCGAAGATGGCGGCGTTCTCAGGTACGTGGCGCGGCCCAGGCGGTGTCACCGCTGCGGGAGCCTCTGCCCGTGCCCGCGCCTCTCTCCTCTGCCCCTGCCCGCCGCCTCTCCCCGTGACCGAGCCTCTCCCCGTGACCGAGCCTCTCCCCGTGACCGAGCCTCTCCCCCTGCCNTCCCCGTGACCGAGCCTCTGTCCCTGCCTGAGCCTCTCCCGCTGCCCGCCGCCTCTGCCCCTGCCCGCGCCTCTGCCTCCTGCCCCCGCCGCCTCTGCCTCCTGCCCTCTCTCGGTCTCCCCGCAGCTCCCCGGCCTGCCCCGCCTGCGGGCCCGCGGTGCTGTGTGGGTCTGTGAGTCTGCAGGTCGAGAGGCCTGCGGGGCTCTGGGTGCCGCTCCTCGGGCTTCAGCAGCCTGTCAGGAGTGGTTATCCAAATGGGTTTGCTGGTCTTACTGCCTGTGTGGGTCCCGCAAAGGGGCTACTGAAGGGTCAGGCTCGCTCCTCGGGCTGACTGGTTTCAGGAACAGGAGATTAATCTTAACTCTTCTGTGTGTTGCAGTGGATAATGGATTTTATGGGAGAATTTCTGCTCAGTGATACAGTTTAGCAAGTTTTACAGAATCATAGACTATTCCGAGTTGGAAGGGACCCACAAGGATCATCGAGTCCCAACTCTTAAGTCAATGGCTCACATAGGGGATTGAGCCCATGACCTTGGCATTATTACAACCAAGTTTTACATATATATATGATAGCAATCCAATATATAAGTATATTATAATAATACGTGCTATATTAATATGTATTTCTGCTCAGTGATACAGTTATACAGCTTAGCAAACTGTGAACTATATATATGGTAGTAAAATCTGAAAGTTCACTGCTGAAGAAGGAAGCATCACTGTTTGTGTCCCATCACACCCAGGTGTGCACACGTGTGCACAAATAGGCAACCAGGCAAGATCAGGGTTCTGTCAAGTTTTAGTGTCTCTGAAGTATTTGATTGGGGTTTTTTTAACTGAACTTTTTATACCTAATCACAGAGGGAAATGCTGAAGCTTCTTCCCTGATTTAGAGATCGCTTTGAAGGCTACACAGTAGGATTCATTTGGATGTAGCTGAGGAAAACATCATGGTATTGTTGTCTGATTAAACCTGCATATTGAATTAAACTATGTAATCTGGATATATATTAGAAACAGGAAAAATAAGGTAGAGGTTTATTAATAATTTACAATCAATAGCCAATTTTATTGCTATGGCAGAGACTTTTTGGCGGTGCAGATTGCCTAATTTTGTAGGAGTACAGGCCAGCACTTTCAGATATTAAAGCTTTCTGAAATCACATTACAAATAAAACGTGTTTCTTGTAGCATTTGTTAAACAGCAAATGGAAGCATAAGTTTTGGCTGGACACATCCCTATATGCCAGCCCAGCTCTCACTGTGTGTACATGTGTGTGGTATGTCTGAAACCAGCATGTGGCAGTGCAAAGGTCAGAATGTAAAAGCTGTGTTTAGAAAGTTGCATATTTATAGTTAAAGGTGTTTAGAGTAACTCCATGTACCCGAGAAGATAACCAACAGATAAATTGTTATTTTGATGGTATGCTACTGTCGTTTGGGTTGGTTAAGATCTGCTTTCCTCTTGCACTTACTGAGTAGCTGCAGGTTTCTTTTGTTTTCCTTGTTAAATACAGAGAATTTGTTTATCTAGATACAAACACTGTGTTGCTTCCTATTTAACTTGTCTCTGGGGTATAGCCATCAGACCTTGATGTGAGTTTACCAGAAAGGGTTTCCAGGGAAAAAAAAACTTTCAACGGTGGGTGTGATTAAGAACTATATCAGAATCAAAACATTGTCTAGGTATTGTATGTGCTGTGTGTAAGGCAAAATTTGGTGAATTAGAGGTCTTATAGGATACAGGTTTATTTCTTTTCATTTTTTCAAACTGTTTGCACCTCACCTCTAATAATCAAAGATAATCAAAGTCTTCCCTGTTATTTGTGTAGGCAGTTTCTTTAAATGTGCCAAGATAATACCTTGACCTTGAAATGGTTCTTGGTTCCCAGTATGTTTCCTTTGCTGCTGTATCAGCACCTGCCCATGTGCTCAGTGTGTGCCCGAGTTACTCTGCTGTAAGTGGGGACAACTCTCAAAACTGTAGAGAATGTGTCGTATCAGTCAGTGGGTTCTGTGGTGAAGGCTGCACGTGCTGTTGCTGAAAAGAGTGATTTTCCATTCCTTTTGTCTGTACCTGGCGGTGTTGACACTTGGCTATCTTTGGGGCTATGTTGAGGTAAATAACACTTCTTGTTCCTTTTTTTCTTGTCTTACAGAAATGGGTGTTATGCCTGAGATAGCTCAAGCAGTGGAGGAGATGGACTGGCTGTAAGTAGGAGTGCTTTTGGGCCTGGCAAGCTCTAATTTGCCTTTCATCAATGTATGACATGCTTCTTAAAATACCTCTGCTGTCACATTAAAACAAAGTGGATATGTGTTTTCCTTTAACTGTCACTGCATTTCATGCACTTTAGTGTGAAAGACTGAAGAACACAAATTGTGACTGCAGTGGTAACATTTCAATTTGAACAAGCAAAGCATGACTGGTTATGTTTCAGTTATTTTGTTTGATAAAAGACTCTGTGCCTCTGGTTTATTTATTATGTATCGTGGGATTATTGGATGAACTGTCACATAACTCATGCCAGTTTAGTAGATGTTTTTCCAGACTGTGGTCTAGGTTTGTCTTCCCAGGCAGTCAGCAATAGGACAAGGAAGCACAGACTTAAGCTCTGCCAGGGGAAATTTAAGTTGGATATCAGAAAAAAATTCTTTCTAGAGAGAGTGCTCAGGCATTGGAATGGGCTGCCCAGAGAGGGGGTGGATTCACCATCCCTGGAGATTTTTAAACTGAGATTGGACGTGGCACTGAGTGCCATGATCTGGTAAATGGACTGGGGTTGGACCCAGGGTTGGACTTGATGATCTTGGAGGTCTTTTCCAACCCAATTGATTCTATGATTCTTCAAACTTAATGCTTGGGTGTCACTCTTACAAAGAAGTTGTTACTCTTGGTTTCGGTTACTTGTTTGGCCAAGTTGTTTCACCTCAGAGTTGATTTTGATTTGTCATTTAGAATGTTATCAGTATGGGTCAGTTTAGTGTATATTGGGGTTTTTTTCTTTTATCAATAGCAGTGATTAGCTGTGGTTGTCTGAAAATGCTGGTTGCATTTAGTTATCTTTACCTTTTTTCCAGTTTTGAACAGGAATCTTGTAAATGAGGGCTGTGTAAGTGGCTTTAAAGGGAAACTGCTTTGAAGAAAGCAAGTAAAGGAATATATAATTAATCTGTTATTTTTGTGGTTTAGCACAATGATGGGAGATGTAGCCCTCTTGTCAGAGTGCAGGTGTATCCATTGCATTCACTAGGCACTTCTGTCAAGGTACATCTCCTTTTCTCTCATTGTAAATGGCTATCTTTGTACGTGGAATCCTCTTCAGTTCTTTTATCTGCAAGCCAGGAGGAATAACATTTGCCTGCTATATCTTGCAGATGACCATGGTTTCTGTGAATTCTTATATAAGCAAAAAATCTCTTTTTTCTGCTGATAACACTGACTTGTGTTAATGTGTTCTTTCCTCTAGTCTTCCTACAGATATCCAAGCAGAATCCATCCCACTGATCCTGGGAGGCGGTGATGTGCTTATGGTATGTATCCAGGATAGCCCTTAGTCATAGAAATCCTGTCTTCTAATTGTTGTTTGTGTGGTCAATTTCATTATTTCCAGAAGGTTCTATAGTGAGACTCACTCTCTTGTCCTTTTCCACTAGAAAGTATATTCTTCAGCTAAAACCCTCTATGAGTTCCTGGTGTGTTTCCAGCTGTTGTTAGAGATGGGATTCATTCTTTTTAGGCTTTATTTTTTTGTCTACTTGACAGACCCTACCACATGAATGAGAGCTGTCTGATTTCATCTACTCTCCTTTTGTCTGTAAATACCTGACATAGATCTGTCTGGAACCTGACTGATACTGCCTAAGCCAATGCTGCAGTGTCAATAACCTTGAAGGCACCAGATTAGTGTGCCTTGTTCATCATGCCTTTTATGGATCTCTCTGTTCTTGGTTCTATAACCAGAGTAACACTTTCTAAAACGTAAACTTAGTTTAATAAAGTAGAATTCTGTAACACTCCTTACAGTCCTACTTAACTTCTCAATTTTTCTCCCTTTAGGCTGCTGAAACTGGGAGTGGAAAAACTGGTGTAAGTAATCAAATTTAAATTAGCAGAAAATAAGTCTTAAGTGGTAGAGATGATCTGTATGCACATATACAGGGAGAATGTGTATGTGTACCTAAGCATTATTATTAATAGTCTATACCAGCATAAGCATAGGAATGTTTTAAGTGTTTCTGGTCCTGGGTATTGCACCTGAAAACCAGATGGAAATAACTGTATGAGCTGTGGAATGAAAATAGCTTTTCATTTTAGGCTTTTAGCATTCCAGTTATCCAGATTGTTTATGAAACACTGAAGGACCAAATGGAAGGCAAGAAAGGAAAAGCCACTATTAAAACTGGAGGGGGAGGTGAGTTTTTAGATGTCACACTGCTTAAGTTTGGAACCTTCTAAAGTGAAGTTAACTTGCCATAGGATAAGTATTTTTTCCTTAATTTTGGGTAACAAATAGAGTATCATCCCTTAGAATTTTATTAAACAGTGAATATAAATTTACTGGTGTGCATTGGAGTACAGTCTCTTAGTAATGCTCTTGTCTTCAGCTTAAGGCTGGCTGATCTACACCTTGCTTTTCAGTGTTCTTCTGAAAGCCAGACTAGTTTAGTGCCAAACCAGACTAATTCAGTGCCTTACAAGATGTGAAGTGGTGGTAATGTCCAGCTTAAAAGAAGAAGTTAAAAAAAATTTAAAAAAATCTTTCTGTTGCAGGAATAGATGAGACACCAGCTATGACACCACAGAGTTGATTTGGGCCTCTTAAGTGTTCCTGAGCAGAAGGCTCTTCTGAGCTCAAACTTAATTTTGTGTGGCTGGGATGGCACTGTAGGTTTTCCAGTTCTGCTGTGCTGACTAGAGCTGTTGCATTCCTTTTGACACCTTGCTAGGTTTGGAAACATCTTGAGTTGCTGCATGTGTGTGCTAGTCAGCACTGAACTGAGCAGGAAATGCACAGGGCCAGAACTTCATGATACAGAGTAGATTGTAACTGTGATCATATCCTCACAGTATTTTAGGGTTTATTATACGTCATTTGAAATAAGCTGGCAGCTGTAAAGCTAATCACCATGTCCAGTCTGTGGTACACAGAGACTGAGTTTTATGGAACTGACAGTATCTCACAAACAATATCCCGAGGAAGTTACAGAAGTTCTCATCTTTTATCTTCATTATTACTACTGCTACAGTGGTGACAGTATAGTCACTTTAACAAAGAAAAGTAAAAATCCTCTTTGAGAGAGTATCATATAAATACACTCAGTAAACCTGATTGAAATAGCATCTTTCTTTAAAAAACCTTGTATAGACTTTATTGCAACATGTTATTTGCATATGAAAAATGAAGTCAGAAATTTTATGTGCATGCATCTTAGCTCTTTAGTAATGACATTTTAACTGATGTCCTAAAAAATACCTTAAAGTAAGCTTGAGACAGAAATGGCAAATAATGCATTTCAAATTGATTGCTCTTCATGTAGTTTTGGATATTTTCTAGTTGAATTTTGTTGTTATTATATGGGAAGTCTGGCTTATTTTGTAAAAGTCTTCAGTGTTTTAATTCTATTTTTAAATAACTTAATCTGTGCTCTCCTTAATTGGAATAATCTAAACTTCCCCGAATACCTTTGCATTTGCCCCTCCTTCCAGCTGTAGGCCTTCATTTTTACCTCTTATGAATTGCATTGGAACCAAGATATTTCCCCAGAAAATTAAACCAAACAGTGTAGAGACAATGTGAACTTCTCATTTGAGTTCTCCAGGCTTGCCTTGTTGATTTAATTCCTTTTTCTGTTAATGTATTTCAAACCTAGTGCTCAATAAATGGCAAATGAACCCGTATGATAGAGGATCAGCTTTTGGTGAGTTGTTCTAATGTTCACTTGTTTAAAAAAAAGAATAAACTAGAGGAAAGCAAGCATGACGTTTTATTTTAATAGCAGTTATGAAGACAATTCCTTTAACTAAAACTGTCTTGTAATTTTCAGCAATTGGATCAGATGGTTTGTGTTGTCAAAGCAGAGAGATTAAAGAATGGCATGGATGCAGAGCAACTAGAGGCGTGACTAAAGGTAGATACAAAACTCTGTTTTGTGGAGACTCTTCTGGAAAAGTTTCTACTGAAATGCCTGCTCGTCACTAATTGCTAATGTTGATGGTTGCATTTTAAATTTGCTATCTGTTCAAATTTACTGCTAACTGAAAACTGAAATGGCAAATATCTCTGGTTTTTATTCCTTGTGTTGTATTTTCCTTGATAGGAAACTGAGTTAGAGCAGACAGAATCATAGCTAATATTCATCAGAATGCAAATTATTAAGCTGTTATTGTTAGGAAATAGCTGTGCACACAGTGCTTTCAGTGGTTTCCTTGCACACTTCACACAGACACATGCATGCAAAAGTTTCGTGGTTCTGTGATTGCAGCACAGTTGGGATGCCAACATCCCAACATTTGACTCAGAGGCAGAGTCATCCTGATAGTCCAGTGGTTCTCGGAGGGTGTTCAGAAACAGTCTCCTTTCATCAGGTGTGCAGATAATTGTATAGTCTATCTTTACATAACATTCAGTTGGATGAGCTTCAGGTTGCACTGGCAGTTGTTGGTGCTAATGGTCTGGTACTGATTCGGCAGAACGTGGTGTTCCAAGTCTATCAGTTCTCATGAGTTCAGTAAAACCTCTGCTCTCTATTGCTTGTCACTCCTTTGGAGCCTTTTACACATTACCTCTCAGCATGTACTTAGTCTCTGTTGCCTGCTGTTTCTTCCTTCTATATACAGATAACCACAGAACCTTTTCACACAAATTCATTAAGGGATTTTGTGACACTTTCAGCAGGGGTAGGAATGTTAGACTTTCATAGGCTTGGAAGTAGCAAGACTGAACGACCTTGATGAATTCAGGTATTGGTTTACATCCTTTCTTTTTCTTTTAAAGGGAAGTACTACTATGAAGTTTCCTGTCATGACCAAGGCTTGTGCAGAGTTGGTTGGTCAACTATGCAGGCTTCACTAGATTTGGGTGAGTTTCCTTTAAAAGAATCATACAGACAGTTTTCACATTCACATGGAATGGCTAGAGTCCTAGTGTTGCAGAGAAATGGGCTCCTTGGGAAGGATGCCAATATCAGGGAGATGAAAACTTTTTGTACAAATGTTTTTCGTCCTCTAATAGAAAATCTGCTAGGTAGTAGCAGTGTTTCTTGCTTTCTGTGACTTTCTGCCTTTTAGTTCAGGTTTTTGTTTGTTGTTTTTTTTGTAATGAGGATTACTGAGACTAGTAAAACCAATAAATGTACTGGTACAAAAGTTACTGATTTGAAGTCTGTAGTTAGCACTATGTAATATTTGTTCACATGGTAGTGTTAGAAAGATTTCAGTTGCTGGTACAAAGAGAAAAAAGCATAACCTGTCACCAAAAGATAAAAGCCTATGCTTTGTTTTCTCTTAGGCACTGATAAATTTGGCTTTGGCTTTGGTGGCACTGGTAAGAAATCTCACAACAAGCAATTTGACAGCTATGGTGAGGTAAGCCTGAATTGTATTTGGTAGAAACATTATTAAAAGTTTTGCATGTTGTTTTTGTGCTGTAACAATCAACTGTCTTTTGTAATAGTGCTAAATTGTAAGGGAAGTTCACTGGGCAAAACTACAATGAAGCACTGAAGCATTTTTTTGATAAAAGCTTATAACAGATTTAAGAAAAGCAATTATCAGCTTGAGACTTATGACTGTGGCTAGACTGCAAATATATTGATTCTTATCTAGAAGTTGAAACTTTTCTGTGTGTTACTGGTTGGAGGATACCTGATCTCTGGGATTTATGTCTTATTTCAGTTTTAGCTTGAACAGTCCAACCCATTTGTATATCATTGTGCATGTCCAAGTGAGGGCATCGTATTCTGTTCACTAGTAGTTAAAGCAGAAGTAATTACACAACTCTAATATGTCAAAATGCATAATTAAATGCTAATAAGACATAGTGGTGCACTACTTCTGGCTTTTGAGCTGGGTTTGCCATTATCTTGCTGTAACTTCTGAAATGTCTGTCTACAGGGAATAACTGTGGTGTCTTTTGTGTAGTGTGCCAGTTGAGTTCAGATGTTGAAGCATAAATTATATAAATATGAGTATTGCAGCAGAAACTCCAGTCTTTTTTGTGGTATTAATGAACTCAATGCCATGAAAGTTGTAACTTTTAGTACTATTGTATTACAGCTTTTTTAATTGTGTCTCTTGAGCTGTTGATTAGAAACACTTTGTAGTATATAGATTTTATTGAATAACTTTACAATTAACAGATTTCAAGATATTTAAATTAGGTACTTAAGTATACACAGTGTGCATATAGCAGCACTTTCAAGAGTTAGTCTTTTAATATAGTCAAAATACAGGTTTCTGATGCCATGTTTGGTGCTCTAAGCTTAGACTTGGATTGGCTAATAAATACATGACTAATGCACTTTTCTGTAATGCAGAAAACTTCCAGGTAAATGACTTAAATATATCATTGTCAGTGCGTTTGGGGTTTAAAATAAATTTAAAGCAGTAATAAGTGTCTAAATATGTAAGAGCAATTGGGCAGGTTACAGAAAATTTGTAATCAAATAAAAATGTGCAGGCTGTTTACAGTGGCCTTACTGGAGTAGATTGAACTTGCTTCTCTCAAGAATCAGCATTAGTAGGGAAAAGTGGGAAAACTAAAAGTTGACAGAATGGAAGCACTAAAGTCTTCCTAATGCACTGAACATTAAAATCTCTCAGCTTCATAAACTTTTTCTTTTTTTTTTACAGGAATTCACTATGCATGATACAATTGGATGTTATCTAGACATAGATAAAGGACAAATAAAATTTTCCAAAAATGGTAATTTTTATTGAATTTCTTCTTTATAATTTTATTGGGTTGCTTGTATTGGGAGAGGGGCAGGGAGAGGAACGCACACACATGCAGAGTCTGACTGAACTAACCCTACTTTCAGGGAAGGACCTCGGCCTTGCATTTGAAATCCCACCACACATAAGGAACCAAGCACTTTTTGCAGCTTGTGTACTGAAGGTAACCTCGGAATATCACAGGTCTCCAAGATTGTTATGATTGTTCTGGATTTGATAATGAACTACTTAGGTGTAAAATTTGCATACAGACCTACAATTACTGTAAATGTACTCAGTTTTCTTTGGTCTACCAGTATTCACTACTGAAGTGCTGTCAACTGTGTGTGTTAGCTCTGAGTACCATTTAGGTTAAATGTTTAAATTAAAATTTAATACTTGAATATGAGGGTAGAATAGCATGGATAATTAGTTCCAAATAGCAGTGCTATCTGTGATTCAACAGATAGAAGCAAATAGCTTGCAAGTGCCAGAATTCCTGTTTCATTTCTCTTGAACTCTTAACATTACAGTAATGTAGTAGTGTGTCTCTCTGGAGTTAGTCTTCCAGAGTTGATCTCTCAAGAAGTAAAGGCTTTAGCAAAACGTTTAGGTTGTTAGAGAAATGTAAAAGTTTAGAAAAAGTGCTTTGTTTCTATTGGCTTTTTTTTTGCTTGTTTGTTTTTTTTAAAGTCCTGGCATGGTTTCTATGGCCACTTGTGGAAGGGAAATGTGTAAGACAGGAAAAAAAAAAGACCTATCCTCCTTGTCTAGCTGGTTTCTCATTATTGAACTGTTTCTCATTTTACCTGGTCTTCTGAATCTGTCTGTATGACACAACTTTGTTGAAATCTAGAATGCTGAATTGAAATTCAATTTTGGTGAAGAAGATTTCAAGTTTCCACCAAAAGATGGCTATATTGGCCTTTGCAAGGCTCCCGATGGTAGTGTTGTAAAATCACAGCATTCAGGTAGGTTAGATTTTTTTGTTGTTGTTTAAACTTCTCTTGTTTCTTTATTCAGGTTGTGTTACTGAGCGCCTTTTGATCCCTTTAATTACTAGCAGTAAGATCTTGAATACAGTAGTAGTGAAGAGATACTAGTGCTTTCTTTATGCCATATTTTCATCTTAAAGCACCAATAGCCTTCAACATTTTGAATTTAGAAATTCATCAGTTGAGAAGTTCAGCTAAGTTACTCAGCTGTGTTATCTTAAAAATCAGTGTGCATCTTTATGCTCTGCAACAGAATGAATTATCCTCCAGGACCAGTATATCCTCTCATAATTTTTGAATATTAATCTGAAGCTATTCATGATTGAGTGAGCAATCGTATCACCCTTTAGTGGAAAACTTAGAATGACGCTGTTTCAATTCTTAGTCAAAAATCTAATATTTTTCCAATCAAAAATTCTAGGATAGGAATGTAGTTTGTCTTAATGGCTATTTTTTTCCACTTAGGAAGTGCACAAGTGGTTCAAACACAGAACCTTCCAAATGCTCCAAAAGCACTGATTGTAGAACCGTCAAGAGAGCTGGCAGAACAAACTTTAAACAATGTGAAGCAGTTCAAAAAATATGTTGATAATCCCAAATTAAGGTAAGGTAATGGGAAATCTCTTGGTTGCATTTGTGGTATTGTCTGTGGATGTGACTTCCTGGAGGGATGAGTGGTGTTCCCCTCTGTAGTTCCGTGAACCTTAATCTGCAGTGCTGCTCTCAGTAGTTTCAGTGATAATCTGCTGCCAACCAACTTTCTGACTTTTCAACTACAGTCAGACCACTTAGGGGCGCTTTTTTATGTGTTTTATCTGTGGACTGCCTTTTTCTAGTATGATATATCTGATGGGTGGGGTTTTAGTAATTATCAATGATGTTAATTAATATGATACCTCACAATGTTTTTAGTCAAGAAAAGCATATCTGCTTACTACCCTTTCTTGAATGTCTTCCTGTGCCCCCCATCATCCTCTGCCCCCTCATTTTGTTTTTCGTCTCCAACAAATAGTTATATACAGGGTCTGCTCTGTTTACATTAATGTGTTTACAGGACAAATTATCATGGACATGCAGTTCTGAAAAAATGAATCTTCACAAGTTGCTTTGGTTTAAAGCTGCTTCTGTTTTGACTGTGCTTTCTAAAAATGTTTTAGTTTACGAGAGTGTATTTACTAGAATTGCAGAAGAATAGCAATGAGAAGAGGCAAGGATTCATTTGGTTTACTGTTTTTTGCATTTCTGACTTTAAAGAACACAGGAAACTATTAACCTAACATGTTATTTTTTAAGGTATTCTTAAGGAAAAAATTTTCTTTTAAGACTAAATTGGCTAAGGTGTTAATGTGTTTATTACAACAGTAAAAAAATAATCACATTCAAATACAATTTGGTAACAAATCTTTCACTTGAATTAAAATACAGTACATATAAAGGGATGAGTTTCAAAATTCATCTTTTCATATTATTTTGTTCTTAAAATTACTGTTCAGAGTTGTTAACCATTAGCTACTAATAAAAGAATCAGTCTCAGCCAAATGTTTAATAGACCTTCTGAATATAATAAATGGGTAAATGTCAAATATATTTATGTAATTTTAGGGAACTGCTAATTATTGGTGGTGTTGCTGCAAGAGATCAACTCTCTGTGTTGGAACAAGGAGTAAGTTGTATGTTTTTTTATATGATCTAATAGTTTGGGTTCTGAATAACTCATGACGATGCTAGAGAATAGTGATGGAGCTTCTTGCAACTCCTGTAAACCTGTTAAAAAGATGATGTGCAGTGGATAACAAGCGCATGTTGCACCAGTCTAGCAGTTCCTCTACTTCCATGACTATTGTCAATACAAGTGCTTATAGTACTTAGTCAAATTCTGTTGAAGCCTGTGTAGTCCTGAAAATTTTAAAATAATGGTGTAACTTTTTGTCATTTGTCCTTAACCAACAAGACAGTTTTCCTGCTAACTTCTGTTCCATGTTTATGTGACAAAAACTTGTCTGCAATTACCAGGGTCAGCATACACTACGAATCAGGCCTACACAGAAGGAACTGGTCTGGCTTAGCAACATGGAATGTACAATCAATTCAGTCCTGCTGTAGGGAGAACACAGTCGGGTTTTTATTTTTAAGGCTCACTTTTGGAAGTAAGAACAAGTCCCTGTTGATAAATTTTCCCATGAGTCTAGCTGCCAAAATACGTATTTTCTCTTAAACTTGCTTGAACTGGAAGATTGGTAGACTTTCATGTGAATGCTAAATTCATGGTTGTGAACCCTTCTCTCAACAAAATCCTAAGTTATTTTTATAGTTAATAGACTTTGTGTCCTTCCACAGTGAGAAAAGTTAAATTTATTTTATCCCCATTTAAAAACAAATCTGTTTGTTGTCTTTAGATAACAAACAGCTTGGGGGGCAGGGGAGGAGAAAAGGGGCACAACACTCCCCAAAATAAGGGAAGGCTTCCACCCTGAGGCAGATTCTGCTAATGAAATGGTGGCTGTAGAAACATGCTTCATAGAACAGCAAAAGGGTCACAGAAATTCAGGTTGGCCAGGGAGGCTGTAGGATCTCTCTCCTTTGAGGTACTCCAAAATGTATTAAGAAATGACCTAAAGCGTGTGGTGATTTGCATGTGGTGATGGGTGAAGAACACATGATCTCAAAGAGATCACCCAACCCAAATTACTCTACGATTTTATGAAGTTAGAATTAATAGAAAATAAGACTTATAATTGTCTTATGGTGTTAAACTTAGATAAAACTGATAATGCCTGTAGTTAGTTATAGGACCAATTCATTCTCTTCATGTATTTCATAGGTGGATATTGTCGTCGGAACTCCTGGAAGGCTGGATGACCTGGTCTCAACGGGGAAGATTAATTTATCTCAAGTTAGATTCCTGGTTCTGGATGAAGCTGTATGTTGAGAACTAAGTGCTGCTTAAATTTTAAATGCAGTATGATTTTTGCAAAAAGAGTCAATGAAACATTGTTGTATAGTATTTGATATTTCAGTGGAACAACAATTAGCTACCTGTGGACTGTTTCAGCTTAATCGTCTTGTTGTTTGTAACCATAGTAACCTACATACTGGTTTTTCCCCTCATAGCCTCTCTGTTGAATCTGTTTGAAATTTTTCTGATTGTGAACACAGTTTGAAATATATTTCTCTAAGTAGTGAGTCACTGTGCGGGGAACTTGTAGGACAAACACAATATCAGAATGTTGGTTAACCCAACATGTCTTGAAGCCAATGAAAGTTGCAGTCAGTATGCTGTGAAATGGGTGCAACTCTCTGATCTGGTATAGTACAAGTGAACATTCACTAGGATTAAATGGCTTGGGGTATTAGTTAGGAGAAGCTGCTGTACTTGAAAATACCCCAAATTTTTACTGTTTTTCTCCATACCTGAAAATATCCCAGCCATGCATTGACCTGTTCAGCTAATTAAAAGCGAGAATTTCTGAGACTACAAGTGTATTGCCTATTTACCTCATGTGTACAGACTGCGGAATGAAAAAGAATTGCAGCTTTATTTCTTTTATTTTATTCCTATGTAGGATGGCCTTCTCCTCCAGGGATACTCAGATTTCATAAACAGGATCCACAGTCAGATTCCTCAGATAACTTCAGATGGAAAGAGACTTCAGGTATAAAATGCGTTTGTGGTTTTGGGTTTGTCTTGTTGGCTTTTTATGCGTTTTGGTTTGTTTGGGCATTTTTTTTATGTGTGCTATGTGCTCTACTTTGTTGTTGACTATTACTTGGCATGGACTGTGCTTCTTTGTAGTGGAGTTTGTTGTAGCTCTTATCCTAACTTAGAGTTGTTCATTGGATTCAGTAATTGCCTGTGAGTATATATTCCTGTGCTGATAATCTTGATTCATCAGCTTTCAATAGTTCTGCTTTCTTCTTATTAAATGATTGGTTCTTTGTAAGAGAATAGTTAAGCAAATTACTTTCTATCTTGACTCTTGACAGCTGAGTTATTCCTGTGATAAGGAAGTTCAGTCAGGGACTCTTTCTGTTGTGCTACCACACACTATTTAACTACAAAACATTCTTCCAGTTTTACTCTCACCTTTTTGGGCTGGGAGAATCAATGGTATCCATGTATCTCTTCTCAGGTGATTGTGTGCTCTGCAACACTCCATTCTTTTGACGTGAAGAAACTATCTGAAAAGATCATGCATTTTCCCACCTGGGTTGATTTGAAAGGAGAAGATTCAGTCCCTGAAACTGTACATCATGTAGTTGTGCCTGTGAATCCAAAAGCTGATAAACTCTGGGAAAGGCTTGGCAAGAATCATATCAGAGTAAGTGAAAATGAAGGTTATTTGTCGATGTTTACTTATTTAACCTTCAGAACATGGGCCTGACTTCTGAAGGGTCTTTGCTGGCTGTTGACTCAGTGTATTTGAGATGGTTTGTTCCATGGCAGTCAGCATCACGTTGGTGATGTTGTAACACTGAGTCTGAACAGCTAAGTCTTATAAATGTGATTGAGGAAGAGCCTGATAGAATAACAGTCTGATTTGTACTAGAGAACAGTGACACTGTGTTGCTTGTTCACTCATTTCACAATTAATGGTCTGTGGCCTAGCTATAGTTAATACCTCTCTTTTCTGACCAATAAGATGGATCATTCTGTAAAGTAGTTTTATCTCTTAACTGATGTGAGATGAGCCATTTTTAGAGGAATGGATTTCGTATCAGACCACATTTGAGACTAAATTCTACATTCACCTGACACATAACCTGTGTGAGAAGGTGGTGATTGTTTTTCAAGTCTTTAGTTTTCAAATTCTGAATAATCTGGGGTCATATTTCATTCTCAGCAGCTCTTGTGCAGTTATAAATCTAAAGCCCCTAATCTCTGGAACCTCTATTTGTCAGATTTCTCAGTAACTTTTCATTAAGTCTTAGTATGAGTTTATTTCTCTTGTTTTCAGTTAATATCTGATTCAGCCTGGCATAGGGAAAAAGATAAGAATCAACTGTGTATGATTTAGCTATGTTTTACAGTGTCTTTTTTTTCAGATTTGTTTGAGTTTTTTTAATTCTTCCCCTTCTTCAAAGGTATTTGGTATCCACTGTCTACATAGATCATTTTATTTCCCTTTTTTAGGAACAAGTTGTATGTGCTTAAACTCAAAACTTTTCTTTAGCTAAAGGTAGATTAACTTGTCTGGTGGGAGAACAGAGTGCTGAGACTACTTTTAATTTCTTCCTAATTACAAGTTAATGGAGTTAAGCATTTCCTCTGTGAAGTGTGGACTAATGACTTGGGTTTGGGGGGGTGTTGTTTGTGTTTTTTCTAGACTGATGAAGTACACGCAAAAGACAATACACGACCTGGTGCTAACACTCCAGGTAATCAGCAACACTATTATTAGCTTGTGAAATAACCCTTTGGAAATGTTATGAAGTAACAGCTTCTGAAATACTCCTTTGTAAATGTTATGAAGTAAAGGTAAATTATAGTAGATATTGGCCTTTAGTCATGTTCATCCAAATTTTTATTTCTGTTTTTTCATATTTGTGAAGAGAAATGTGTTTCTGTAACTGGGGAGTAGGAAAGAAAGCCTTGAATACATATTTTGCAGACTTGCAACCAACAGGTATTTGTTGGTGTGTATAAGAAGTCTGGAACTTCTGAGTGGTTTTGTTCTTTCTGTATTCTATCACCTTGGAGCACATGATAAGGTGATAATGCAGGAGGGAAGAGGTTGAGCATACTTGCTCTGATAATACAAGTTTGTACTGGAAGGCTAGAGAAAACTTTAAATGTAGGCAGTTCATAGGTTCTTTGTGTTTTTAAACCATTTGAGTGAAATAACTGGTTTACTTTTATTTAGAAATGTGGTCTGAAGCTATTAAAATTCTAAAAGGAGAATACACTGTTCGGGCAATCAAAGAGCACAAGATGGACCAAGCCATTATTTTCTGCAGGACTAAAATTGACTGTGATAACATGGAGCAGTACTTCATCCAACAGGGCGGAGGTAATATTTATTTCCTGTGAATCTTATTCTGCTCACTTTCCTGTCTATTTCAACAGGAAAATTTTGTGATAGAAGGTCTCCAACATTACAACCCTGCACAAATAAAATTGTACTTCAGGTTTTTTTATGTGCTGACTTAGGCACAAAGGTCAGGGTTGGTAGCAGGGAGCTGCGAACTGCCCTGTACCTGTTCAGACAGCTCTGAAATGGCTGGAAATAACCCACTGTGCACCAAAATTTGAACCAATGAGAGGAGTATATGGTGCCTCTGCTGAAACATAGATTAGTAAAAGTGATAGTTGATAAAGGCAAGAGACATGGGAAGAAGTCTGTGTGTGCAAATGTGCACACATAAAGAGACATAGAAGGAGAAATGTGAGAGGAAAAAAGGAACAGTGAAAGGGGATGGGAGGAGAAAGGTGAAGACACGCATTTGAAGAAGTGGAGAGTAGGAAGGAGTGAGGAGAAAGCCTATGTAGACCTGCTCTGGGGAGGAGGGAGGAAAGGTGTATAACTGTTTGTCTTGGGCTTTTTCCCCCAACAGTGCCTGTGTCAGTAATTAAAGGTATATGTTAATTGGTAATAAATTAAGTGAAATTTCTGTGAGTTGAGACTTGCCCAAAAAAACAGAACTTGAAAAAAAGTTATAAATAGTTCTCTGTCATAACTTTCATTGATGTTATTAATGCATGTCAACTTTTTCAGGCCCTGATAGGAAGGGGCATCAATTCTCATGTGTCTGCCTGCATGGTGACAGAAAACCTCAAGAAAGAAAGCAAAACCTGGAAAGATTTAAGGTGATGTAGTAGATTCTTGAAGGCTTTTTTCTCATTTGCCAGTATCTTAATTCATATATTAATCTGTGTTCATAGTTCTTCATTTAAAATAAATTAAATTCACATGCTCTGTGTCCCACCTCTGAAATTGTGAGGCACAATTTCTGTAGGTGCAAATCTGTAGTGTCAGTCAATATGACCTTTGTGAGTTTCAATTGAGAAGATGGGTTTTATTTCAAAGTAAGCCTGCTAACTTCAAGCTCTGTAGCAATTACATTGGTTTTGAAAGTCGTAACTGCTTGATTATTAAAAAAAAGTTATTTTAATATTAAACTTTGTTTTATGCTGTTGGGGAAAGAAATAAGGATTTAAATTGACCTAGCTATTCGTACTTTGTTTGAAGTGTTCCTAAATGTACAGAGACACTTCAAGGTGAAGTAAGTGTGAAGGATTATGGTTTCATTGCCTGGGATTTTGTTTGCTTTATTTAGACAAGACTTGTTTACAACTATGTTTTTCTAGAGAGGAGATGTCCGTTTCTTGATCTGCACAGATGTTGCTGCAAGAGGAATCGATATTCATGGCGTTCCATATGGTAAGATACAACTCCTTAAACTTAAGCTATTGAATTGCACAGAGCTCCAATATATTTGCAGTCCTGTCAGCTAGTTAAAACAAATTTGACCTGCAGCGTAATTTAAAAAGTTGTAGATGTTAAAGGCTTAAACTAGACAATTTTTAATTTGGTTGTTCACCATACCTTCTCAAATATCTAGTCATGTTCTGCATTGTTGGGGATTCTTCATTTGATTTTTCATTCTAGCCAAAAAGTAATCTTGCAGAAAGCAGTGTGAGGCTGGAAAGCCTTAAGTGTAGGTATTGCAGGTAATGACACCTGGCACTGTTGCAATAGACAGTGGGCTAAGGGGGGGAACTGCAGCAATCAAAACCTTGTTTTAGGTGTCTGGTCTCTGACCTTAGCTCATATAGTTAAAAAAAAGTCTTGTGTTATCTGTGCATTGTGTCTGTTTTACACAGTTATCAACGTGACGCTTCCTGATGAAAAACAGAACTATGTTCATCGAATTGGGAGAGTAGGCAGAGCTGAGAGGTATGTATGTGTTCAGAGTAGTCACCATGATTTCTTTATATTTTTTGTTGCTATTGTTTTTTCACAAGTTTGCAATAGTTATTGAAATACATTTCTCTATCCCTTTTCCATTAATATTTCAGGATGGGTTTGGCAATCTCCCTTGTGGCAAAAGAGAAAGAAAAGGTAATTACACTCCAAAGCAAAGGTGAACAGACATTATTTACTGAAGTTCTATCTACAGCTGCTATCTGAGTTTAATGTCCTGTATTGAAGAACTGTTTGTCCTTGCTTAATTGAAAGGGAATTCAAAGAAATACCTGAATTCTTTTTCATGTTGCAGTTAGTCAAAATAAACATACTTAACTACATCTCACATAGTTTGCAAATTGTTTTCTTCTGTTTCTAGGTTTGGTATCATGTATGCAGTAGTCGTGGAAAAGGGTGTTACAATACTAGACTAAAGGAAGAAGGAGGTTGTACCATATGGTACAATGAGATGCAGGTAAACATTTTATTTAACCAGATTATTCTAATTCCTCTAAAAGACTCCATGATATAGTTCTTGTTTTCGCAATGTAGTTGAAGTACAAGGCTAGTTTTGGGGTGTCTATAACTTTTGATTCCATTTTAAGAAGAAATTGGAAAACTTTGCAAGTTGTATGTTCTGTAAGTTGTTTAAACATAAAAGCTGATTTTAATATTCTGAGCTAATTCTGTTGGAGTCTTACTTTCAGCTTTCCTATAGTCTGCTAAATCTGTTCAGAGTTATATTGTGTTAGTTACACACTTTTGTTTGGATTATTTGTTGCAAAATTGTAAATAACCTAAAACATGTTCCTCTGACCTGGCAATAGTGTAATTAAATAGGTTTTCACTGGGATTTGTATACCAACTATGAATGCTTGCAACTATGAAAGCAATAGTTCTTTCTATAATAAAGAAGGACAAATGATACATCATCTGTGGTAAAATAAGCTTGGACTATGAGATTTTTGTTATAAAGTAGCCTCATTCACATAAGTAGGGTAGGATGTGAAACAATGGCTTCTAGGTAGGGTAGAAACATACTGACATTGGAAATGAACTTGTATAGGCTAAGCAACAAAAAAGTGTCAGTCTTTGNCAACAAAAAAGTGTCAGTCTTTGTTGTCTGCGACCCAGTGGTTTTCTGTGTACTGTTCATTTTGAAAATGGGTACTACTCATGTGAATGTGACTGTTCAGAACACTGGTTTGACTAGTCTTGAACTGTAAAGGTACTTATGAGTTTTTATTTTTTCTTAGTTGCTGGGAGAGATTGAAGAACACTTAAACTGCACTATTGCCCAAATTGAACCAGACATAAAAGTACCAGTGGATGATTTTGATGGGAAAGTTACATATGGGCAGAAAAGAGCTCTAGGTGGTAAGCAATGAACTACTGCAGAGTAACTTGGCAGTGTGGT
>VWZD01004642.1:39351-82056 GCA_013396695.1 Sakesphorus luctuosus
TCTCCTGTGTAACTACTGAATGATAGATTATAAAAAGCTTCTAGTTCTTTGCTGTCTTCTGCATTTGTTAGATGCATCGTGTGGGTTGCAAGTGACAAGAGTGTGTGTATGCCTGGTTTTGGTTTTTTTGTTTGTGTTTTTTTTAACAAGNCTGATTGTGCCACACTTAAGACAAGGCTTGAGTTAATAAATACTCTGCCCTGTGAATACAAAAATCCCATACTGTTTGAGTAGCATAGATAGAAAACGATTAAAACTAAATATACTTCTTGCATGATGAACACAGAGTTCAGCACTGTTAACTCATGAGTTAGTTGTTGTCTTAATAAAATAAAACAAGTCAAAGATGAAATGGTGTGTTTGCTCTTTTGTCTTAAAGGATTAATTTGAAGAATTGATCTTTGCATAGATTTTGGTTTTTTTGAAAATACCAGTGTAGTTAAGCAAATCTGGGGGAGAGTTTTCTATTCTCCAATGAAAAGAATTAGTTAACATTACTTAACTATATGTGTACTGGGTTTTTTTAATACTGAGCTTTTTAAAGATGCATTCATATTCAGACAGCTGTTTAAGATAAAAAGAAAAAAACCCAGACCTGAAGTATGTATTTGAAGCTCTTGGTTATATCCTAACCCCCTACATCTAGGCTCATAACTGCATTTTAATTCTGTAATTCTAGATTTATCAATGTGTCTTAAATTTCTGAAATGGATCTTGTACAAAGAATTCTACAATACCCTTGAGTTCATAGGAGAGTTACATGCTAGGATCAAAGCAGTTCCTAAATCTGCAGAAAAAGCTTTTTCATGCAGCTCTATAGAGTCTAGTACTTAATGTCACTTGTGCTGCTTTCGAACAGATTGAATTTGTTCAGGTAAAGTAAATGTAATCAGAGTTATAATTATTTTTTCTTTTAGCTTTTTTCTTTAGTGTCTCTTCTAATGATAATTAGAAATTTCAATGACTTTGCCTACAAATTGTCATCTAAAATGTCACAGGTTATTGGGAATGTCAGACAGCTGAGAATCAAAGCAACCTTTTGCCTTCCTCATGAAGACTTTTTCACAGAACATTCCATCCCCTTGCAGAGAACAGTGACAATCAGATTAAACTCAGGTTGAGCAAATAATTTTTTTGGTGAAGTGTTACCTGGAGGGGGCTGACTGAGAGTCCCAGGTATTATAATAAAATACACAAATTTCTCATTCATTTAAACAAATTAAATTACTCCATGTACAGTGGCTATGCGATGTTATCTGATCCTGAGGAGAAGGGAGGTCACATGGGATGCTTATCATTAGAATTTGGGAAGGAAAGTTCTACTATGCGTTGCATTGGTCTTGTCAGACAAGTAATGAAATCTGCACACCAGAGGTCAATCAAAATTTGTAATGCTTAAAGTAATTTTTGATATGGAAGAAAACAGATGCATACTTGCTAATTGAAGCTGAGAGTAAAAACAGTTTCATCTAGTTTAAATTAGACAGCTATATTGGGGAATACTTTTAAATTGGGAAATGGTGAGTAGATTGAAACAAAGTCTTACGAGAAGTGATCTTTTTGTTGGTCTTTGTGTAACACTAAATTTGCTACATGTTCTAAGTACTGATATCTTTCAAGATTAGCTATTGGATATCCAAATTTCAGTGAATAATTATAAATCAAATGTTGTAGGATGAGGGAAGTGCAAGGGGGAGAGTTTCTGGTTGAGAAACTAGAGGTTGCCTGAGATATCAAGAACTTCACTTTATCTTATGCTAAACAGTAGAAAATCCCCACTGCCCTAATGAGTAATCTCTAGGAGAAGTATTTAGATGAGATGGCACATAAACTACTTGTAATTTTTTGAGGGGTCTTGTCTGGGGTTTTTATGTTACTTCCAGTTACTGCTGTCTTAAAACACTAAATAGATGAACTTACTGGAAAACTTTAATTTTTTTTCAGAAAACAAGGTTATTAAAAAAATCTTAATAAAATAGCTGAATGGAATTATACCAAGTAAATTTCAGACAATTGTCCTTGATATGAAGTCCCTGGATGTTCCCTGTCTTACTATTTTTATTTGAAAATGCACATGCTTTTACACCTAGTAAGCTAGTAACGGTGATGAGCCAGATCTAGCTAGATTGGCAAGATTCAAGTTAAAAGCTTTAACTGCCTCTCTTGAACCAAGCACTGACTTGCTTTCACATCAGTCAAGATATGAGGATGTTTTCACAGTGGAAGTTCAAGTCAACAGGATATCTAAACAGAATTTTTCAGCATCAGGTGATGGCCATTTCATAGAGAATATTCCAAGTAATAGACAAAAAGAGAGTTTTCTTGTTGAAATTGTTACCTCAATTTGTGCCTTTATACGTAAAGGTAAATATATATGTAGGCTGTTCTGCATAGAGTACACTACAGGAGTGTGACGGAGCGTGTGGGTTCCCACTGAGTAGCCATTGACTGCCTCGTGGTGGTGCTGATGTCTCGTGGATGGCTGGAGAAGCCTTTCCTACACCAGCCTACAGCTTCCAGCTGGGTCAATTACATTCTCCCTATTTTTTTCTCTTTAGAAACAAACAAACTCCTAAACAAAAAGAAACTTAAAGCTGTTAGAGCTGTTTGTGTGGAGCACAGACTCACAATGAAGGGGCCTTTGCTTTGCACTGACTGACATCTTGTTGCAGTTTGAATAAACACGCAGTCCAAACTGTTCGGATTGTTAATCTACTAACTTCTGCTTTAAATGGTTTGTTCCTCCTATGGATACAACGCTATTTCTTGCTACTGTGCACGTCAAATCTGTGTTTATTTTTCTTCTCACTGTTAATATCTAGCGCTGGCTAACTGAACACAGCACCAAAAAATAGGCTTTCATAAGTGCCCCTGACAGTATTTGTTGCAGTTTACTGGCTTTAGAATTCTGTAAGCAAATCCCGTGTAGGCATGCTTGCTGTGTTTCAACTTTTCTGTCCAAAAGGGAGAAACAGGAAAATCAAGATTATCTAAGGTAAAAGGAGTAAAACTAAAATGCTGGCTTTAACCTTTTTTTTCCCTATTTTAATAATAGATATCAAGTTGACTTCGGGAGAGATTTTTGTTTGGCTTTTTGAGTTTATCACTTTCTTACTGGAACACCCTTGTTCAATAGCCTTGTATTTTTTACTAATTTGCTTTAGTACAATGTCTTTGAGAGAACTCACATTCTTATTGGATGATTAACTATTCATTTATAACTACTGTTAGTAATCTTTCTTTGTTTTCCTTTACACTCCTATGAAGGTTCCTTTTATGGAAGGGAAAAGGATACAGATGGTGTTTGCCACTAAGTGTCCAAACTGCTGAGCTGGGGCCCCCTTTTAGCGAGCTCCGAAGGCAGGAGTTTGCTGGTCTCTTATTCTTTAAGTATGGTTCTGTTTTGCTACTGTGAAAGCAGACAAAATTGCTGCTGGCAACACAAACTTGTGCTCCAGTCTCCTCATGTTTGTGGAATCACCCATACAAATAAATGTGCCTGGTCTATTTGAAGAGGTAATTGGCCTGTGGTCACTACCATATGTGAATTTCCATATAATGCAATAAGCTGGGCTCCTGCTTAAGCCATTTAGCAAAATAGCTGCATCTCAAGTAGATTAGATAAATGTAAGAAAGGGGAAAAATGGGGTGGAAGATTCAAAGGATGAACTTTATCAAGGAGTGTGTACCCCTCTGCTTTGTGCCTCTGTTTGTAGGTAGGGAAAACTGTAACACCTAGGGACACTTCAAGAAACCCTTTATCACTGTAATTACAACAATGCTTGTAGACAAAATGAAGTTATGCAAGTAATGAGGGAGAGGAAAAACTGGCTTGTGTAAGGCATCCTCTAATAAGTTGCTTGAAAGCAAAGTTGCTACTTTGCAGAGTTGCTGCTTGTTGCAAATACTAATGCATTCAGTGAATGATGAGCAAGCTCTTTTCTTATTTACTAATATGTGTCAAAACCCACTGTGCTTCTTGCAGTGCTTTTTGTCTGTACCTCCTGGTTTCTCACAAACGTGTCCAGATCCACAGCTGGAGAAACTGAGGTGAAGAGATGCAGAAATCTGCTGAATGTCAGCCAAGACTGGCAAGAATTGTCATAGTATCTTTGCAGCAGTAATATATTAAAGGCCATTTTCAGATACTCAGCACTGAATGAATTAGTCTTTTTCATAATGGTTGTTATTGGAGAACATGAAGGTACATTCATGAGGAATATCCCATGTCTGCTGAGCACTGCTGCTTGCTGGAGTGCCCAGGGTGTATAGCAGAATATTTCTTGTCCTAAAGGGATTTGCTTGATCTAATGTTTAGCAGAAAAATTAAAAACAGAAACAGCTAACTTGATACATGGAGAACATATTGCTGGAATTCAAATTCAAATGTTTTCTATTTTAATAACTTTGGTGATTGTTTTTTGGTTGTGACAGTTCCTCTGAATGATAATGGTATTTTTAAATTAAATGCTTCAAAATAGGAAGTTGAGAAATGTTAGCATACAATGTATAGAATTATGCTTTAAATAGCTCTGTAAAAATGCAATAATAGACTGGAGGGGTTTTTTATTGAGTCTTAACATTTAAAAAAAATCTTAAATTTTTCTTAATGTCTCTGTAACAAGGATTTAGTAGTGTTTGGCTGAAATGGTTAAAAAGAAAAAAGATAGTCTATTCACCTGCAAGCAGTGGTCCTTGGTGATATTTCTAATGGCCTAGAACAGTGAACACAGAACACAGAATTTCAATTCCCATATAAAAACTGTAAATTAGTTTGAAGTCATCTGTAGTTTTCTGTCAGCAGCCCAAACTCTGGTTAGCCATTGTTGCCAGGTGGTGCTTTTACACTAGAAACTTCATTTAGTCCAAGTTTCTAAAACACAGTAATGCTTAGTATATGTTAAATACACTTAATTTTTCTGTATTTTCTTACTAGGTTTTAACTTTTCTGGTATGTATGTGCCAACAGTTGTTCCTGATGGCTTAAAAATAGTCTTTATAGCTAAAGAAGGAAAAAGTATGTTGTTAATCTTTCCCTATTAAACTTGGGAGTTTTTTTCTGAATAGTGCCTGTGGTATCAGAGGCTTCCTCCATGTGTTTTACTTCTCTCATTTAATCGTGTAGGTAACTCATGTAAATGCTGTGCTCCAGGATGCAGTCAGCTTAATAAAGCAAGAAAACCCTGAGAAACTGTCTAAATAAACACTGCATAGGCTACTGAAACAATCAGAAATACAGGTTTGTATATGAAATGTTTTCATCAAGCCTATATAATGCCCCCTTAAAGTCACCTTTTATTTTTTTCCTAAGACATCCAATAAGGTGGCCTTTCTACTTGTCAGACTATGTGTGCATCCAGTTGCCTCTCCTGTTACCCTACTAATGAAAAGTGATTTGACTTTACTCCTATATCAACAGGTTTGTTTGCATGGTGGCTTTCAGTTTACAACTCTTGAAAATCAGTCATGGGCAGGGGAGAAAATGTATCAGGGTAAGATGAAATGTAAACTCCATAAATTAAAGAAGGAATGTAAATCAAATCCCGATGAGACCTAAATTGCCAGTTTGAAAGTGGTCTTCTAAATAAGTGTTTCCATAAGTGACATGATATGGGATAATTAGGTTTATGATGCCCAAATAAGCTGCTTTGAGGTTCTGAGCTTCAGAGATCAGTGTCCTACAATCTTAAATGTAGTTGATAATGTTGACTATGCAAACCGATATGCAACAAATACAAATTCTCTTTACTCTCTTGCATACTGCTATTGTCTAAAGCAAATTAAAGTGATGTGATTATATGCCATGATGAAAAATCCTCTCACTGAAGCATCTGTGTCTCAACAGGACATGAGTCTGTATAGCTTATTCACAAATCCTAACCTCAGCTGTATTCTGGTTCAGGTTAGGTTTGTCCTGAACAAAATAGAGTGTAACAAAAGTAAGCAGGAAGTAATTCCAGCCCCCAGATGAGGCCATTCCTGTTTTTGTAAGTGTTTAATAAGAAACTTAACAAATTGCCAACTCAGGCAGAGCTTGTGGGGTGTTATTGTCTCTTACAGAGTGATGCTCTGTTGTTCAAAGCGTAACAGCCACACTTTCTCAGGCAATACTTAACAAACTCAAGTCTCTAACTCCTTTATTTAAAGAAGAAATCCCCAACTCCACTAGACTATTTCCTGCATTAAACTAATTAACCTTCACACACAAATTAGGTCTTGCAGAGGTGGCTATGTTTCCTAAGAGAGCAGTCTCAGCACTCCTGACAAGTGTTTGATGTGGAAAAAGTAAGTTTCTAAGAAAAATGAGTTAATTTCCAAAGGTGCTGCTGCTATGAGAAACAATTTCCAGTATATGTGTTCTTGGCTTATCTTAGCTATGTAGTTAAATGTTCTTTTATTGTGTCAGCAGCAAGTACTCATGTTTTGTTTACCATACAGGCTTCGAAAGGTTTTATTCTGCAAAGTTTTTGTAGTAAAATTTATTAATCATGCATCATTTTATAGGACCACTGTCAGGAATTTGCTTTAGTTTTAATAATTTCACCTTTTCCTCTAATTACAGAAAAAAATTGGAGAAGACAACGCTGGGCAAGGGTAGCCCAGCCAGGGCTTAATCAGATGCAGTGATAAGAAGCAGTTTTTACCTGGAGTGCTACTCACACAGTCTCTGTGTCATAGGTAAGCACTTTCTAGTTTATGAAGCAACCCAGTTTCAGCTTTCTCTTTGTATAAAGGGTCATATTCGTGATTCAGCTGCCTGTGCCAGATGCTGTGTTATTGCTTGCCTTTACCCAAGATGCCGGGGATATGCGCAAGGGAAGACTGAAGATACCTGGGGGCTGAAGTGTTGAGGGTATGGTGTTCCTCCCAGGAAACTTGATGCCATAAGACCTAATAAGGGGGAAATCAACAGCAGCAGTAGTGTGGTTCTGTAAATCATTCTAGATTGATTGATTGGGTGGGGAGGGGGTAGGTATTACATGGCACAGTTTGCTTTATTCTAAAGTTCTTCTTTTACCAGTGTGGTAGATGAGAGCTATCCTGATGCTGAGGTGAGCCATTATTGGCAGGTATCAGAAGGCATCATTTTCCTCACTGCCCTCCAAGGAGAGAATTACATGAGCTCTTGGGCTCAAAAACGCTCTTTTGAAGGAACAAGCAGGAAGGTTGAGCCTAAGAATAATGAGCATAATGAAGGAAGGAACAAATTTAAGATGATCCTGAATTTCTCTGAGCAGCCACTATATGCACTACAAAACCCATTTCCTGTGCCTGTGGAAATTAATTTCTTTTTGTGTAAGTTCTGCTGTGTCAGGAGGAGAGAGGTGTATTTCTTTCTGTGCCAGACAAACTGTCCTTTAGATACACTGGTTTCTTTGAGAAACCAAGGAGTGGTTCAAGATGCTGTTTCATGGAGCACTTCATGTAAGGAATGAGATCGTTATGGTTGGATGAACACATGTAGCTGAGCAAACACATGAACCCTGAATTTGTTGGAAGTGAGTATAAACAGATTTCATGCCCTGAGAGGTAATTCCTGAATGGTGGCAAAGATGTGTAATTATTGCTAAATTTACCAGCATAATTGAAGTCCTTTAGTCAATTACAGGTGATAACAGTACTTGTGCACACTGACAAGAACTTATGGGAATACCTAAATTGCAGGTTAGTTGGCTGGCTCTGTGTGTGGTTGCACTGCATTGGAAGACTTACTAAATTGCCTCTTGTGCTAAGAAGCAGTCTGTCACACAGCCAAGGACTAGACCAGGGACTACATTTTGTTTCATTCTTTCTCTTATGGCAAAGGTCAGATTGGCACAGTTTGAACTTTGTGAAGGGCTAGAAAAGGTTATGAGGTTGATTGACTTATTTATGTGCTTATTTTCTATTTTCCATACTGTCATAGAATAACAGAATGGTTTGGGTTGGAAGGGACCTTAAAGATCATCTAGTTCCAAACCCCCTCCATGGGAAGGGGCACCCTCCAGTAGACCAAATTGCTCAAAGCCCCATCCAACCTGGCCTTAGCCACTGCCAGGGATGAGGCATCCACAACTTCTCTGGGCAGCCTGTTCAAGTGTCTAACCACCTTCAGTGAAGAATTTCTTTCTAATATCCAGTCTAAACTTACCCTCTTTTGTTCCCTTGTCCTATCAGTACATATCCTTGTAAAATGGCTGTTTCCAGCTTTCCTTTTTCCTTTGTTCTCTGGTTCAAAATTAGCAGTTGAGGGCAGACTGAGCAAGTGGTGTTTTGTTGTGTATCCAGATTTGGAGATTAGGAACAAAGTATCAGTCTGGATGGGTCTGAACCAGACCAATCATGCTTCCTGCCAGATAAAGTCTCCTGGACAGGTGGAGTGAATATGAGGGAATGCTGATTTTTATTAAGTAAGTGCACATTGACATATCCTTAAAGAAGAGTGGAAGGATGTAACCTATTTGTATTGCCACTAAGACTCCCAGATAGGTCACGTACTTGGCTGCTACCATATGTTAGCTGGGGATGGCATTGCAACCCGTCTGTGAGAGGGACCCTTACAGAGAATTATAGCCTCTACTCTTCTTTAGGCATCATCTTCTGCTGTTGTACTGGATTTGAGTTTTAATTATATCTCTATATATTTGTAAATGTTTTCAAAATGGAAAATTTCAAAAATTGCCTTTGGGGAGTTTTGTTTGCCCCAACGTTCCCTTGCTGCCATTTAATTTGAGCTAATTTATTCCTTAGTTAAGGAACTGGAGCCAAATAAAACCCTACTCTTGCTGACTTGCTGGAAGAGAACAGTAAAGCAACATGACTATTGGAATCCAGCTGCCTTTCTACGTAAGCACTGGAGGGAAAATTCAGAAATCACTCTTCAAAAACCTATTTCAAAAAGTGAGACACAGTCTGCATGGTTGTTTTTCAAAAGGTCTTTGAGTGCAATTGTGCCTTATAGATGCGTGCCATCAGGATCATGGAGGTACCCCAAAAGGGTTGTGTGATACTGGTGCTTTCTACTGTTATTTTTTAATACAAATACAGGAGATTTATTTAAAGATGATAATGATAATCAATTTTAAATGCTGTTGTCTTTAGTAGCACTTTTTTGTGGGTTTTGAGTCATAGAAATCTAGAAGATACTCATATGGTGATGACAAAAATGGTCACCCTTATATTACTTGCTGCGTTGCTAAATAATTATTGAAAAAGCTTTGTTGCATAACATGTGCTGCAACTTGGCTTTCTAAAACAACACAGGAAAGACTAACCTCTCCTGTGTTAAAATAAACTTGTAGCATTAAGGAAAAAACCAATCAGTCCTGCAAGCATGCTCTCTAATGATCTCCATCTTGAAATTTAATTTGCATGCTTCTATGTTAAGCTCCTATGAAGCTGGAACTGGATGAGGGATTTTCTCCATTTATAAATTTGGTGTCTCCATGAAATGTGAGTTCATAGAACACAGAAAAATTCAATTCAAACATATTAATCCTCTTGTGTGTCAAGGAAGTTATTACTTTCATATGCTTTTATGCTTCTCACAATGTAGGATAATGATGCTGTATATATTAAAACTTAAATATTTTATAGATGCAACAACAACAAGAATTAATAAAGCCAAGTGCCTGAATAAAATGTAAAAGCAAATAATTTCAAAGCTTGGGTAGGAAATTCTGGTCTATATGATATTGAGGATTTTCAATACCACTGCTGAGTGCTACTGGACTGGCTGCTTTGTCTAATCTTGCATTACCTAGGAAGAAACATATAGATTTAGAATTTTCATGCCAGATAGTGTTTCCTGGACAGGTGGAGTGAATGTGAGGGAATGCTGATTTTTACTAAGCATAGATTTAAAATTTTCATTTGAAGATTTACAGGAAGTTGCCTATTGGATATAAGTATATTTATGTAATGAGGCAAAATTATAGATCATCATATTAATGCACATTATTATACGCTCCTTTTTTTTAGAAAAACACATGCTGATCAGAGGAGACAATGTTCAAATCTGAATAGACACATGGGTTTATTTTACTGAGTTTCTTTGCTTCCAAGTGCATTTCTGAATTGAGTACAAGGTTAAAATTGCTCCCATGATGGAGCATAAGGAATTCTGAACTAGATCTAGAACAGCATTGAAGTGCAGCTTGCTTTTGAAATTCAGTTCCTGATGTCCTGAAACATATTTTTTGATGTTAAGTCCAAAGTTGCCTCAGTTCTGCAAATCATTCCCTTACCAAACTGCATCTTCAGGAGCCTGAAGTCTTCCTTCAGAAAGTAACCAAAAGTGGATCAATAGGACAGCAGAGAATCTGGAGACTGTTCAGTGCACATTCAAGAGCCACAAGCTAAATATTTCTTCTTTCTCTGCCTAAATTGTCTGCAGATGCTTTCAGAGAATGGCGGATGGGGGTATTCTCAGATGACTGTGATCCACATCGAAAGTAGCAACATGATTTGCTTTCTCATCACTGATAGCTTTTGCCCTGGAGATGAGTGGCTAGAGCATTACCTGAGGTAAAGAAAAATGAAAAGCACATCCTTTCTTCTGCCTAGAAGGTTTAAAATCCTTTTCTCCACTGTCACAAGAGATTACACCACCTAATCAGTTTTGAACTAGTTTTGTGAGAGAACACATTCACCTCCCAGCACAACTGTGCAGAACAGAGTTCAAGATTCAGTGGTCAAAGGGATAGACCAGAGAGGAAGGGAAGGACTCTATAAACATTAAGTTATTCAAAGTTATTTTTTGAGTTTTATCTTATTGCTAGTCTAACCTTTGTAGCCTAAGATCATAGAAATGGAAGCTTCATCTTCATCTCGATTGAAAGGTCCTCTATAATTAAATTTTGTCCTTAAATAAGTACCTAAAGATTATAGCAAGGTCATGTCTTGGATTTCTTCCACATAAATTATTTTACTGAGTGCTCAACTACCTCATAAAGAAGTAAGTTTTTTATTCCTCGCATTGTTCCTATGACTTCCATTTAAACTCTAATTCCCCAGGATGGTTCTTTATCTCTGGGTACCAGCAGTGGTAGGGCTCCAAATTCAGCAACAGAATTCCCAAGCACAAAGTTAATGCAACTTCCATTCCTATATGCTTTCTGTACCCAGTGATTGTATTTGCCTTTTTGCATGGGAAATTGTGCTGAAAATTGGACTTCAACTGGAAATTCACTGATATTTCTCTCTCTCATTCTCTTCTTTTTTGATTCCAGAGACTCTTTGAGGTTATAACCGAGAAGTAGTGATTATTCTCAGAGAGTGTACTATAATCGTGGCCATATTTAAAACCAAAGTGCTTGTTTATGGTTGGGTTATGGCGTGGCTTGTACAACTTTGTCAGTTTGTTTACAGTTTTTGATACAACCTGTGGGGGTCCGAAAAGCTCCCTTTCTTCTCAGTCAGGTAAGTCTGTTTGCAGCATATTTGGAGACCTGCCAGTCACATAATTTTACTGATATGAGCTATGCTACGTTTTTGTCACCTTCGTTTTGTAGGTAATAAATAAATAAATAAACAAATTATTAAATAAGGGAGTGCCAAATCAATATTGTAAAGAGATCTAAATATATGAATTCTCCATCACTCCATTTTAAACTAAACTTGTCATTTCATCATAAAAGATATGAGTTCAGATTGATCAAAACCTTGTTGATTTGCATTAGTTATATTATCCTCCTTTAATTCATTAATAAAGTGCTGCACCAGGCAGTTATTTTGTTTAGAATCAATGTCAATGTGACAGGCCTGTAATTACACAGGTCATCTTATTTGCCCTTTTAAAATATCTTCAATGCCTCTATTGTTTCATGGTGTATTGAAAATCAACACTAATGGTCGAGAGAGTTCCTTCACAAGCTGTCTCTGAAACCTTTAAAATAAGTTATTTGGACAGTCCGATGTCTGCTTTTAGGACCTAGTTTTTAATACCCATGTGAGTTACTATTAAAATGGAAAATACATTTGACATCACCATCAACTGAACATGCAGGGAAACTTTTTTCATTAATGTATTTCGGAAGTCTTTCTGCATTTTCACTACTGCTATTGATTTTTTTGTTTGTTTGGAGACCTTAATCTTTTGATAATGGTTTTCAGATTACCCATCTTGCTTCCTCAAGCAAAACCCTGTTACTGTGTTTGACATCTATTTGCCATGGAAATCACTGTAAAATCTACAACTGGAGTTGCGTTGTCAGAGGATGCAAGAGAAAGAGGGTGAGATTTGAGATAAACATTGTATTTATGGTATTATAGGCTCACCTGGCAGCCACAAATAAGAGTTCTCTCTCTGTTTGATTTCAGCACCAGATAGTATGCCATGAAAGTGTAGAATAAGAGACCCTTAACAGAGCTGAAAAGGGGACACGAAGAGCCCAGCAACACAACAGTTTTAGTTAGTGTAATGGGGAGGACAAGCATGTTTGACAGCCTGCACTGAAGCATTGTACAAGCCTTGTAGCATTGTTTTAAGATAAATGTAACCCATGAACTCTGAGACCCAGTGATGTCTGTCAAATCGGATGCTCATTTTCTGAACAAGAAAAATATCAGAAAAGCATATATATCAGTTAAACTGTGCAGGTTGAAAAAGCCTTTTAAAACTGAGTAATGAGCATTAAATGTGATAGAGGGGGTGCTTGATGGGCTCACAGCCCTCGTGCCGTGAACAGCTCCATTGTCAATTGTACCATTTCTCTGAATGTCATTTCTGGTGCTCTGGAGCTGTGGGTCTCCTTGCTGGTGGGGTCCTGCCATGCATAAACACCATCAAGCTGCTACTCAGTAGTGGTAGAATCAGGGAAGGCTTCCTGTGCTGCTGCTGCAGCTGATGGTCTGGAAAAGGAATGCTTTTGAAATGGGCTGCGGTGTTCACAGCTCCCCTTGATTGTTTCCATCTCTGCATCAATCCCCGATTCAACACAGTGTGAGCTGGCTGTGGGTGAAGGTGGGTGTCCATTTGACAAACAACAAAAGGAAAATCTTATATCATCGTTTATGCAAAATGCATATATAAATGTATCTACAAAATATCTGTTTCTTAATTTCTAAAGCAAAAGTCCATGTTGAGTGCATCTAGCTTCAGACAGAAGATTATGTGCGTCCCTATCTCTTTGTGGCAGTACATTTCTCTCTCTGTTGGCTACATCTGTTCAACTGGATTAATAGCTTCTTTTCAGTGTTTTGCCCCAGTCCCTTTTTGTTGAGACTGGAGGCATAATCAGTTAAAGGTAAACCTAGGAAGCCAATGCATCCTATTGCTCAACATCTAATGGTAATCCTTGTATAAACCACTATGAATGTCAGGTTAAAACAAGGTAACAAAAGGTTCATGTTTTACTGGAAATACATACCCTTCAGTATCTTGATAACTTCATAATGAAAATAATCTCCAATATTTCATGGCAATGTGCCTTCAGTTTCCTGAGGGGCTAGATCTAAAGTACGTTAAAGCCAAGAAAGATCAAAGGAGATATTTCTTATTCTGACGATAAAATCTCCAAAGGTTTCGGATCATGTTCATCATCATGAAAAGCTTGATTTCAGTACAGCAAACAAACACGTAGACAAATACTGTTTATGCAGTGGTTTTCATGCGCTCAAAGAACATTACCAGGGAAGATTTCATAAGGGTAAATACACTCCTTTTACAAAACTGTTAAAACTCCTTCCTAAGATTTTAAACTCCCAGTGCTTGATTACTTTTCAATCTTCCACAAATCTGTAAAAGACACGTAAATTATATCTAAAAATCATAGATTTCTTTCCATGTTTTCTAACACAGGAATAAAATTATTTTTACCAAAAATGAAATTAACTTACATCTTCTCATGCAGTATCCTACTAAAGAATAAAGCTTCTTGTCCCCGGCAGTGTGGTCCCCAGGTACAGAGATCTTTGATTGAACTATAATACAAGACAACAGATACTACATAAGACAGACAAAAATCAGAGGAACGGTGCTGGCATGGTTTTGGTGGTGTTAAAAGAGAAGGGAGATTCTAACTGTTGCTGCTGACACTGTGGAATTCATCACCATGGAAAACAGAAGAAAAATCAAAATTATATGAAGATTATATGGATATGTAGGATGTCTGTATATAGAAAATAAACATATATCCAAGGATGTGATTCTTAATGATAACAAAGGCATCGTGACAGATACAAAAATTTCTGTTTTCTATTGGATTAGGAGAACCTTTACTTTGATCATATGAGGCAACAGCTGTGCTTATATCCTTGCCATCATGGGAAAGAGACTGCTTATTTTGGGAAACTGATGATAGAACTGTGTCTTGCAAAAGCTTAAAAGGAAAGGTAAAGTAAGGTAAAGTGGGAAACAAATTAACAGGAAAAGCAACTGACTACCAATAAAATTCTGTATACATTTAAGGTTGCTGCTTTTTACCCATAAAATTCTAAATCTAGTCTTTCCCTCCAGCAGTCTCTCTCTCTCTTTCTTGTGTATTATCACCACATTTGCAAATGCCAGTGAGGCTTGAATTGTAACATTAATATGAAGGAGAATAAATTTCCAAAGCTTGGCACTAAATAGTCTATTATCATTTAAATATCAGGGCTTGTTACACAGCACATCTGTTTTTCTGGACATCTCAGGGCTAGGGCATTAGAGAGTATGGGATGGACAGAGTTTAAGATAGAGTGGACTACTGGTATTCATTAATAACAGATAAATATTTAAACATTCAAAAATATGACAGCTTGTATGGAATGTAATATCAGTCCTTTATATTTTGTTATTGAAATAAGTGTTAATAACCATTGCCAAATATTTGTGTGTTGCTGTCATAGTTGCAGGTAATAAACCCTCTCAGTTGCTCTGTTAACTTTCTTCACATAGTTCCCCAAAATTACTAATAATTGTCTATTTTCTTCCAAATTCTTGAGTCCAGTAAGAAACTAGCAATTTTCACATGCTTTCATCAGTTTGTTAACTGTAAAACTATGGTGAGCACTTTGCTGGTTTTAAACCAGTTGTTTGGTTTCTAAGGATATCATAAAGTACTAAATTTAATCCTTTAACTAATAGCATATCCCTTTTCTGTAAGAGAGACTGCAGAGGCACAGTGTGCTATGCTCATGTGGGGAGTCAACGGCTGCAGCTTTGGGTATTGTGTTCCAAAACTGTATGCTACCAATACCTCAAAATTCCTCACCAATAACAATAATTCTCATATTGTTATATGATTCTGACTTTGTTCTTTAACTTTGTTTTATAAAAGTATCAACCTTCTGACTTGATCAGATCCCACCCCCCACTCTCTGAACAAACAGGTGACAGTAACCAGAGACCCACTAATCTGGTATATTTAAAAAGCGCAACTGCTTGGCCTGCATTTACTATCTCATTAAACTGGATTGTAATGTTCAAGTTTCCATGGCTTATGGCTGGATATTTAACATGCTCTTTGATTACTGATGTACTTTGTGCCTACAGAATTTACATATTTGGATCACTATTTTTGAATGGCTTATATTGTAAACCTCAATTTTGTTTTCTACGCTGTCTAAAACACAAAATAAAATCAAGGAAATAGGAAGCAAATTCTCTCCAACAGCATGATTGGTGTTTCCTGAACTGGCAAATAATGATACCCATTAACAATTTCTTTCCCCCTATTCTTCCCTCTTTAAAGTGTCCTAATGCACAAACAGGAGTCATGCCAGGTTAAGCGATTGGCTGTTAATGAAACCTCTGTGTGAAGACCCTCCCTAATCTACTGAACCCTCCAGAGATCAAACAGGGAGTTAACAGAGCAGAGCAGGTTATATGTGATGGATGTGTGTGTATAAATCACTTCCTCAAAGCCAAATTGTTCCAATTCACTCAGTGGCAACAAACAGCAAAGATTCTCACAGAAATGTAACACTCCCTCCTCCTCCTCCTCCTTGGTAAGGATTATTGTCTGAGAGTTAGAATACCCCTGGGAATCCAGGTAATATAGTAACAGGGTAGGAAGCAGCAAATCAAGTAAGGAATAAAAGCAAGAATGTAAAAGAAATAATCATCATTTTTATCTTCTGATAAGCATTTTGTTGCCCTTGAGGAAATCCATTCTTGTCCTTCAGCTTTTGTTGTTGTGCTTAGATGTTCTTAAAGAACTACATTAAATGAGATGTAGTGGCAGAAGAAGAAGTGATGATTCTTTAAGGAATTACTTATAAAATTATGGAATAAAATTCAGCTGTGAATCACAAGCTCCAAGCTTCTGACAATTGCTACCCACAATCCACATTTTTTCTGGTTTGCTTTTGTTATTCTGATAAAGTAAATTTTTTGGAATCTGATGACATAAAAAACAGTTGTCTTTGTGCTTGTTCATGTCTCTCCTGTGCCTGTCTTCTCAGATACCTTTTTAGGAACTAATCCTAGAACTCCTAGAGGAGAAAAGTTCAGTACTTGTGAATTGTGCTGACACTAAAACCATCAGATTTAGTTAGAGAGAAAATTTGCCCTTCATTATTATCACACTGTTTTCAGTAGATCCTATTAGCATAATCAAGGGCTGAATTGCATCTGACAGAAATTTTAAACTCTTGCACAAATAAAATTCAATTAAATTGGTTTCTATATTCTTTTTTACCATTTAAAATTATTCTTCATATGTTTATTTCTAGTGGTTTTCCCTCTGCTTTTTATGCTACTCTATTTCTAATATGCACATTGTCTTCCTTTCCCTAATATCCCACTCCAGTTATTTTTAGATTTCTCCATGTTCCAGAAAAAGACTTCTGATGGAAAAAAAATATGCTTATCACTTCTGTTTATTGAAACATTGATATTCATGGATAGTTGTTCATTAGGAGTTTCTGCTGAATACACACTATAGTAAAGGAAAGTTGAGTAGGTCATGACTGTAACTATGTGAAAAGTTAATTTTGGAAAGAAAAAAAGAGAGGAGTTAAAGGCTCAGACTCTTGTCCCTGTTTTGTATTTTGAGTTTATTATTTACACTAAAGGCAATGAAGATGAATATGCACATTTCATGACATAGTCATAGATCCAAATATGGTAATTTACATCTTTGTCCAGACAAAATATTTATATGTGAAATTAATGGAGAATAAATTCCTGGACTATTAAAAGAAAAAAACATTTAACCATGGGGGAAAAAAATCTAAATAGGTAATGCCTTTTATTAAACAATTGCCTTCAAGACCAACTTCAGATTATTCCTATGAAATTCATTTCACTCCACTTTAGATGATTGCAACACAGTCACCTTTCATTTCTTTCTTACAGGTGCTCTTAGGTGTGCCTGTGGCAGGATATCTCACTCTATAGTTGATGTCTTTGGATTAAAATGAATCACACCTCTCTTTTTTGGTAAGGTAGGATATATGATTAATTGTAATACTGACACCTACATATGGGCATCTACATAAGTCTACAATATAGACATCTACAGATGTCTGTATTGATGTATAGACATATGTATTTTGTCAGATAAATCCTGCCCAAAGCAATATATTCAGCAGCCCTACTTTTTTCTTTAAACCCCTCTATGTGTACATTTCTAAAGACATTCAAAGTACAAGGTTTCAATTTCAGAGTGGCATGTACAAGAGGGCAAGCTTTGAGTCTTCTGTCAAATACCATTTGTAACAGCTGAGCAACAAAAAAACCACAGGGTTTTTGGGGGGGGTTGTTTTTTTTTTTTATAGTGAACATACTGACAAATCCTCTGTTATAATAAGTGTATGGAAGAATACAATAAATTATAATTGAAAGCCAACCAATGTCACTTCCTTCCATACATTGTGGAAAACATAAGTGTGCCTTTGTATATCACAAAAATTAGTTTGGTTCAATTTATTGTGTGGGTAAATCTAAATCTTTAATCAAATCCCTGCTTAGTTTTCATGCCAACTTTTGCTCCTAACTTTGAAGATTTCATTCCAGAGGTTCAGACAAGTCAGTGCAGAGAACTACGTACTTCTCACACTTGATCAGCTGGGTCATCTATATCTAGGGGAAAGGGTGGTGGTGGTGGGAAGTCAAACAACAGTGCAAAATAATTGCTTTTTCTCTTTTTATATAGAAAAAAGGAATTTTGTTGAAATGGCTAAGTCTTCAAAAGGCCATTTTGCAAAACAGAAATACACTTAAAAGCATATAATCTTTAGCTGGAGGCCAGACTGAGTATGTTTCTGATTATACTGGTGACCCTAACCCTAAAATCCCTTTGTAGAAATGCCTTTATTCTAGACAACATACTGACTAGCAAATGATCTAACAGATTTCACAGCACATAAATTAAGACCTAATAAATTATTTCAAATTCAGACTCCCTAATTACAGAATCAGTGAAACATTGCATTTACAATTGCAATTATCTAAACAATTAATAAATACAACTAAAATAAGTAATCACAGAAAAAATACTTGATAGTTGCTTACTATGGAAAGACAGACTAAAATTTTAAGCAGCAGATAAAACTGGTAAGGACTGGTTAAAGCTTATTATTGGTTGGCCTAGATACCAGGATGGGAACATTTCATTATGTTAGCTTATCTAAATGGAAGTGCTCAGATATTAACCTCTGTTACTGATTAATTTGAGAAATATTCCACTTTTCTATTGTTTTACAGTGTGGTAGTGTACTAACTTCAGCAGGTAAGGTTTTTAAAATGGAGACTATACGTTATATATATTAAAAATATACTTCCTAGGTATTCCTTAGAATTTATGGATATGGAAAGAACAATTGTACAATTAGGAAATGTACTTTGTTTATAGGTATTGCTATGGTTGTAAGTGGATGTTTCCAACACATATTAATATAATTTAAATACATTTATATTCTCTCATCCCCCAACAAAAACCTCATAGTGGGAATGTATATCACCTATAAAATATAAAGCAGCTCACCCTTTGCACATAGTGGTGTACCCTCCTTTTGTCTGTTACTCCTTCCACATCCAGAAGGAAATATCAAACAAATTAAACAGAAAAATGCAAGTTGCTGCTTTCAGTTACTTTATCTGAGGTTTTGGGATCTCTCAAATGAGAAAATTAAGACAGGCTATCAATAAATGAAAAATCAGTATTGTGTGTAGGTATAGGGTGCTCCTGTCCCAATACTTTGTGTTCCCTCAAACACTGTTAGTGAACAATAATAGCACTGCTGCCCCATGTCTCCATGATTTCTAGGGATTTCATTGCATCCAGTACAGTGGGACTTCATTTATTTCAGAACTGTCGTCTGAATAAAATGCATGAAAATGCTGAAATGTAGTACTGAGCTTGTAGGAAAGGTCCTCATTGCTCCCTGTGACCCTGAGCAGCAGCAAGTTATTCATCAGAGACAGAACTTGAATGCTGACCATGTCAAAAAAACAGAGAAAGTGCAAACAAGAATATAACCGTTGCTGTTCATTGGCTGCCATATGTAGGTGTCTTCCAAGCCAGATGATGCATTAGAGACGATATGGGGACCTTGAGGTCTCATTTCAGAGTGTTCAGGAACTTTCAAGACTTCTGTGACTTTAATTCAAACAGTGAGTTCAAACTCTGTGAGGGAATCACTGAAATCATCCTCTGATGGCTCTGAATTATTCCTTAGGAGAAAGTTTTTCAAAGAGTCAGTTCTTTCTGGAAACCATCACTTAAGTCTGAGCCAATTATGAGCTTGTTAACGGAGTTTCAAGGTCTAGTCAAGGAACTAGGACTGGTGAGGAAGGTGCTGAGAAAGCTTTCCTTCGCAATTGCTCCATGTAGGTCTGAAGGAGCGCCACATTCTTTGGATTGTATGAGATCATGGCCTTCTGGTAGAAGAGTGATAAAATAATCCATTCAGCTGACTGAAATACTGAAAATGAATCTCTGTTTTAAATTGATGGTGGTCCTGTAGAGTAATCTTCCATATCTCAAACACAAGATTCTTTTTCATGCAGTCTGTATGTTTTTCTAGGCACAGATTGGCCCATACAAAACCTGAAATAACAAATTGTCTTTATACCACAAATAGCATATTAAACTTTTCCCATTTGTCCTTGACATGGTCCCTAACTACATTAAACCTTGCTATGTACCAATCACATCTGAAATATTTCATAGGAATGTAAGAAATCTCCTTATGTTTAGAGCAATGACCAGCACAACTTCCTATTCTGCTTCTGACGGTGGAAATAGGACACTGAGCATCAGCTGTGTCCACCCATGTTCTCTTCATCATCACCCTGTATTCTCTCTGTCCCATTTTTCTTTTATAACAGTAGGTGGTAGGGTTTTATTACTGCTGAATTTAACACTACTTGCTACAGGGGCAGAAAAATTCTGTGGAACATTTATCGGAAAAGGACTTAGAAATGTGAATTTTGCAGCACAGCACAATGCCTTTCCAATGCAAAACCCCTTCCACTGAATTAACATCAGTACAATGGTAGATCCTAATCATATCAGATCTTTCTAAAATCAGATCCTGTGATCCTTACTGAGTCAAAGCTTGGTTCTGGAGGAGATGGAAGTTTAGCCTTAGTAATAATGGAGTAGTTCCAAGATATGTCCCTTTGTAAAATTGTAGTTTTCCACATATTGCTGTAATATACATTAATCTTCTTTTTCACTCTTAGACTGCACAGGAAGATGTTTATGTATTTTATGGAATGCCAAGAAAACAATCACAAATCACCTGTTAGCAATTGGATTACACAGCCTTCTAAAGCTGGTTATGTTTTCTTTGCCAAATATATTCTACTTCTTTTAATGCAATTTACTAGGAAAAAACTCCATCAACCTACTTTACATGATGTCTTTCCATTTTACTTTTTGGCATTTCAAAAAGAATGAACATGGGTCCCAATATGACAAAGAACTTACTGTACATGTATTTGCAATATCAAGTTCCATGACTTGGTGTCCTAGTTCAGCAGGTTGGACCAGTTTATCACTGTATGGGTGTGACCAAAGCTGTGTATTCTACACCCTCTATTCATTTCCCATGAACTGTTAACAATGGACCAGTTGCAGCAGCTGGCCAGGGCACACTTGACTCCCTCAGGGTGTGAGCTGCGTGTGAAAGGCACCTGTGACATAAGAGCTGTGATAACTTCCTTCCAGGAAGTCGTTAGCACCTCCACACCCATCCTTAGGTGTCATGTCTGCTAATGGGTGATCAATGACTCCAAAAATATCCCATGACTCACAGAGTTAGATCACCCATTGAGGAATTCCCCACCCTGGGGGAGGTACTGGGCAGTCCCAGCTGGACCTGAGGGTATATAATCTTGGGGGGTTGTGGGACTTGGGGGACCTCTTGTCGGATCCAGAGGAGGACCAGAACCTTGACAGGAGGAGACCACCACTCTTCACCAGACAACAACTGTCAGCTACACTAACAGGTTTTTCACTTCCTTTTACTTTGGACTCAGGAGAACCATGCGGGTACACCATTGTGTTTGTGCCCCAGGGTGCTGGGTTATACTTCTGGGTTTTGTGGGTTAAAACCGATTTCTCCTTGTGCCATTGCATTTATCGTAATATTGTTATTAAATTGTAACTCTGACTTATAATTTCTTTTGTGTTGGGTTCATTTCTTCTGCCGGTTTACCTTTAAACCAGCACACTTGGTGTAACTTGTATTTGCAATATTGCTTTGTTTCATAAAATTGTGGTGTATTAGTTATTACACAGTCTTAATGTTATCACATTCAAATTTTGGACTCAGTTTTAGCAGACTGAAAGATCAAGAAAAGTATTCATGCTAAAATTCAAGGAAAATTGTGGCTGTTAGGTGTTGGGGTTCAAAGAGAAGAGGACAAGTTTGTAAAATGGCAAAAGTTCTGCAAAAGGTGGATAGATGATGATATCGAGGTCCAGGACCCTGCAGTGATTAATGAACATGAGCTCCAGCAACTGCACAAGAACCTTGATCAGTTCCAAAGTTATTTGGACATTTCCCCAGTTTAATGTTTTATTCCCCATTCAGTATAATCTGCCCAATATGTCTACCCTGTTGTCTTTTCCCTTAGTCGCCTCTATCCAAGTTTCTTCTTCCCATAATCCCTTAGGGTACTTTCCCACCAACTCTTCCCTGGTTGGACGGCTTACCCCTGCAATGCACCATATGCCTTATAAGGTAGTCCGCCCCTATTGGTCCCATCCTAAACCTCTCCTTGTCTCCACCCTCTCACTGTTGCTCCCACCAATTGAATCTCATGCTCTGCCCCTAACTCCTCCCAGTTAGGGACCCTTATAAGCCGGTACCCACCCTCAATAAATGCTTCTCCTCGTGGACTCCTGACCATGTTGCTTCTCCTTTTGGGGTCGTCGCCGGTGGGGAGCAGGAGGAGCTGTCCCAGCCTCAAGGAGCTTGGCCTCACAAGATACTCTGCCTAGCCTGCCTTGTCTCCTGGGGCTGGTCTCTCCGTCCGCTGTATCAGCGGATCTCATCCGTCGATAGTTAGGCAGGGATGATTCACTTATGTCGAAGTCCGAAGGCGGTCACCCTCCTGAGCTGCACCTGAGGAAAAGGAATAAAAACTCTCTTATTGAATAAAAAAAGACCTGCTTGAATAAATTAACATTAGTAGGTACAGCACTGTTTGCCACCTCTAAGAATGAGTTCTTCCAAATTTCTGGGTTGGAAGCACCAAAAATTTGATTACCAAATCTGGCAGTTTAGGCCTTTGAGAATAATTTATGCTATGTGGATATGTTTATCAACGGATAGCCAAAACAGGTAGAGTTGCAAACAAACTTCTCCTCTGGGAGTCAGCAGTTTCTCTGGAAGCTGGATCATTGCTGTTTTAATTGATCAGCATTTGTAAAAAGGCAAGAAAGATACAACAGCTTTAATTCTACTTGTTAGAAAACTATTACTAGTGCACGTTATTACTGGCTCTTTCATACCAATTAAAAGCTTAAGACTTGTTCCTGCTACATCACCTACTCATTTCCTCCTAGAAGCATGATTTGGTTTTCAGCCAATACTCAAAAAGGTTATAAAATAAGAGAAAATCAAAATGCATCTCAAAAGTCTCTCTGCCTGAATTACAAAGCAGTCTGGTACAATGTTTGAGCAACAAATTGGAACAATGAACCTAACAGCTGAACTCCTGACCTGAGTTCCTCTGAATTTTCGTCTGAATCTTTTCTTGAATTTTGTGTCTCAGTTCTGTTCCAATAGCAGGTTGTATGAACCAGATGCTGTCTCTGAACCCAAAGCATTTGTAAGGAAGGTGAAGGGAACTATTTCTAAACATGTTTCATCAAGCACATGAACAGACTAAGGTGTAAATGCAGAGCTATATTTGTTTTGAAAAAGTAACAGCTAAATCTGGTTTGCCACTCTTGCATAACAATGTAATTGAGCAGTAAAATCTGCACATTAGAAACCAACGCCTCCAGTGGAAAACTTGTATGTCCTTAAACTGACTGTGCCTCTAACAGCCTGTGACTGACAGAGTGCATTTCCTTGTTTTCAACTGGCATTCACAGACATGATGATAATTTTGATTTTAAGGATCCCATGGTACATTCCTCACACATCTGAAACACCCAGCAAAAACAGCAAGAGGTTTGTATTTGCAAGGAATGCAGGAGCCAAGTCTTTGTAGTTGTTCTCTGCTTTTCTTTTTTTCCTTTTATATGTTTAAAATGTGTACTCATTAGTCCACTTTACCATCAGATGACTTTATGATTTACATGTATTCTTCTTCACTGAAGACATTTGTACCAGAAAAATAAAAATGGTTGGATAAATACATTCTGTGCATTAACTTCATTGTCCCTAAAAGAGCTAAACGAGGAGGAAAACTGAGTATACATTTTCTTTGTAATCAAACTTTAGACTGGTGTAACAGAATCACAGAATATGCTGAGTTGGAAGGACCCACAGGGATCTTTGAGCCAGCTCTTAGCTCTGCCCAGGACCATCCCCAAGAGTCACACCGTGTGCCCGAGAGCATTGTCCTAACATTTCTTGAACTCTGCCAGGCTTGTTGCTCTGACCATTGCCCTGGGAAGCCTGTTCCAGTGCCCAACCACCCTCTGGGGGAGGAACCTTTTTTCTAATATCCAACCTAAACCTCCCCTGACACAACTTCAGGCCATTCCAATAGGTCCTGTCACTGGTCACCACAGAAGAGATCATTACCTGCCCCTCCTCTCCCCCTCACGAGGAAGTTGTCACTGGTCACTGTAGAAAACAAAAGAAATCCTAAAAACCTAAAATCTACCAGAAATACCTAACATACTATTTGATCTTTTGCTTGTGCTATTTTGCTTCAATTCATGATAAAGTAACATTTCTGCTTCACCAGCACCTGCTCTGTACAACTGCAAATGAGTACCTATAGAAGCACAGGTGCCTTGAGAAAATGAGAATATACTGTTCAAAACATACAGAAAACTAGAAATGTATGAATATTGTAATTCTTTCAGAAAAATGCGACCTGTTTAAACAAATAATCCTTTTGTAAGTGGTTATTCTAGAACATTGTATTTTCTTTCCCAGAAAATTACACACAGCAAGGGATGATGTTACCGGTGATTTGTCAACTATGACATTCAAAAAGATGAGAGCTTTCAGTTTTTCTTTAGAAACTGAACAAAAAGAGACTCTGGCACTCGACAAGAAAGTGCCTATGAAAACAGTCTGAAAAGAAAACAAACAAATACCTCCTGCAGTGCACGTTTTTAAGTTAACCTCAAACAAATTTAGATGCATGTGATATTTGCCTACCCCCACACTTGTGTTGAGGCACCAGGAATAGACAGGTTCATATCTACATTTGGAGACCTGAGTACCTCAGTATCTTGGAAGTGCTATGTATAAAATCCTATCAAGAAAGAGGTTCTCTTGCAGCCCTCTGAGCTGCTGGGAGCCCCAATCCCTTTTGGGGAAGAGTGGTGGCTTGGAACATAACACGGCCAGGTGAATGCAAAGAAAAGAGGTTTGCTTAACCCACTTAGGTTCCCCAACGTCCTGTCTGTGTGGGCATTAAACTTATTGCTATTACCCAGCTTGCCTCATAGATGTCTTGTGGTGGAAAATAACCTTTGCCTTTGAGAAAGAAAAAAGGTAGTGAGTGATCAACCTAAGAATATTCCTCCAGGTATGCCATTGCCTATTGCTGTCACTCCTGATGTCTTGGTGCTTGCTCCAGGAGTACAGTTGACCACCCAGACCCAGACACCATAGTTCAAAGTACATTGAATAGGAGGAGATAAATGCATTTGAACATCCAGGACATCAGACTGGGCAGTGTCCTGTGAAATAGCTGTTCTGCTGGCAGTGGAATTATTGACATCCTAAGGTATCCAAGATCTATAAAAAAAAAGGGATGCCTGTGAAGTTTGCTGTTTCATCTTGAGCTTAGATGCCTACCGGCAGCTGTGACTTAGATGTCTCTGAAGACTAAATTAAAAAAAAAAAAAAAGAAAGTAAGTCTTACAAGAAGACATCTCTTAGAGTGCAGGCAGCTATTTCACCTATATTTTGGGGCACAGCCAGAGGACCAGAGCTGCATGCCTTTTACAAAAGAGCTCAGTGTCTGCAGAACTTGCTGAGGCACTGAGATGAACATCTTACTGTACTAAGGAGAAGACAGAATTGGTGGGTTAGCTCTGCAAGCAAAAGATTATGGTACTTTGCTGAGGGGTGAAAGTTTGGGGTTTCCAGTCATTCTCACAGTGTTTCTGGTTTTATCCAATACTTGTTTATTGTGCAATATATAAACATCTAATGTACCTTGCAAGTTCCTATGTGATCAAGTGGTTGTGTGGGGATTTTGCAGATCACTCATCTAAACTGGTGTTTTCAGACTTCACAGTCTGTGCGTGAAAGAGACCTCTTGTAATATACATCTGGCTCCAACTTACTGTGCATAACAACAAGAAGACCTTCACAGCACTTCTGTATGGGATATTTAGCTCGTAGTGGTACTACCAGTGATTTTAGGCAAGACTGTAACAATTTACAAAAAAACTAAAAAATAAATGCACTAGTAAGTCCATTTTTTCCTCAGCTGTTTGTCCCAGCAGGGCTTTCCTGGGCTGTTAGCACTAGCCCTGTGTAAAGGCAGCAGGGCTACTTCTGCTGCTTGCTTCAATGACTTGAGACAAGCAGGGGATTCTGCTGCATCAGTTTGCTGTGGGCATTGCCTGTGGGAGATCATTCCTTAAAACAGAGAAGATTAATTTGCCTTAACACTCAGCCTTCATTAAGACTTCATGAAAACCTGCTCTGTTCTTCCCTGCTCCAAGCAAGATTCACAACACCTTTAGAGGTCCATGATACAGACGGTTGTCTCTGGGATACCGACTCTGGCTTTTTTTATAGTCCATGGAGACATGCATTTCCAGCGCTTAATTGATCCCTTTCTAATCTTTGGGTTATTCACACCCTATTTTATTACCTGAGTCGTTCAGGTGCAAATATCTGTGTTTGGCCAGAGGGTTCCCACCCTTTTGTGCCTAACTGAAGTGACAGCTTTGAATGACCCCGAGCAAATGGCCACTATCACCCCATGCACATTTGCAAGGAGAGGCGATTAAAAGAAGTGGCTGCATGCCCTTTCCTCTCCATTAACACCCTCAGTTCCTACATGTATGCTCAGGATCTTTTGAAAACAGTAAAGGCTGTTCTGCCCTCCCAAACAGATATCAGTGAGACCCACGTCATTATGTTTGCAACTATTATATCATATGAAAAATAAGCATAACACCTTTTAATTTTAGATGCTTTGATGCCATCTGCATCTTTTGAACTCCTGATGTTCACTGTTCACCCTTCACAGATCTGACTTATTCTGTATCCAGTTACAGGCTTATTTTTGTTTGTTTGTTTGTTTGTTCCCATCAAAAATCTGGGATGGCTAAAATGTGGAAAATTTTGCCAAAAAAACAAAAAGGAATTTGGAGAGAAAATCAAGTTAAAACTCTCTCAGGTACCAAATGGCTTCAAAGTTTTATCTAAATTCGTTAATCTGTTTTGCAGTATTGAAATAACCTTAAAATGCAAAGAAATGTCTTATCCAATACCAGCTGGTACCTGTAGTGTTCCTAGTGTCCTCATATGTGTAAAATAGTTAGATGGTTCAGCATTGGCATTAGTTAAAACACTTGATTACCCTGTTTGCCTGGGTTTTTTTGAGTGCAGTGAAATATTGATGCTGTCAGTTAATACAGCATGTCACATCATCAGCTGGATAAGAGTTTATCACAAATAGTGGCAGTGTTTAAAAAATGACCCTTATAATCTACATAGATAGTTTTGTTCTTTAATATATTTTTATTGCAAATCCAAATAATTTTCCCTCAGCATTTGTTAAACAATAGATCACTCCTAACATAAAATTACCACGAGGGAATGATTTATATGTTGCCAGTCTTTAAAATCACATAACCAATGGTTTCAATTGCAACTTTATATTGACCTTTTTTTTTTCAAATAAAACCATCATAATTACATAATTTGAAGCACTTTCATTGCAATAAAATATTTTTAAATTATAATAATTCAGTGCTTTTAAATCTGGTATTCTCCACTCTGCTAGCACTAGGGCTCCATGCTAGATGTCAGTGGCATTCCATGTAGGCGCAGGAATCTCCACTAATGAACCTGAAGCAGATGAGGGTCATCATTAATGTTTGACTGTGTATTTATAGAGGGAGATTTGATTGTAAGTATGGGCAAAAGTAATAGATCTCCCACTTTGCTTCCTTATCCATAAACACTGCTTGAGAACAAGTGGCTTGTGTTTGACTATAGACTTAGATGGATTTCAGTCAGGCTAATGGTGAAATACCACTGAATTTCCACAGGAACATGTAATTTGAAAACTTTTCTTCCTGAATAAAACTTCGGAATAAAATTTTGTTTGAACGTAAATTGCATCACAAGCATGTCACTCGCAGGCAGCAGGAAAGGAGTACCTGTCACAGTGTAAAACTTCAGAATAAACATTCAGAGTAAAAATTCACGTGAATCCTGTAGGAGAGGGTGCCACTGAGCAGCCACCCCAGTGCAGAGACAACTGATTGAAAAGCTTCCACACAGTCCACACCACTCAGTTTCAAAGGGCAGAGGATTAAGCAGGGAATCAGCCCATTGACTTCAGCTGGCTTTAGATTAATGCCACCTCTTTGCTACAAATCCATGAAACTACTACAGGGTTTAAAGTGTATTCCTGGATATCCCATTCCTACACCTTGCAGAAGGGCAATTATTTGGCAAAGCAACTGTAAAACACAGTTCTCCTTAGCTTTGGGACCCTTTATGACCTGTCTAATTACATTTTTATACCATGGGTGATGTAAAAATATTCTGTGGAGCTGTTGCTAAGGCTACTGGCAGTATGCCATCTCTAAAGACACTACAAGATTTGTATATTTTTCTTACTGAATATCATTACTTCTGAAATTAGACTATATTTATGCTGGATAAAATCAAACATGCCATGGAACCCAGGGCTAGACAACAAGGTGATAAATACACTTGAATCCTACCTATGTTCTATTTTCCCTTGTGAGTGCCAGCAGCCAGTTGGGTGATGAACTGTGTCCATGCAGATAGCGGCAGAGAAAACTCAGAAATAAATGCTGCTGGTTTCACACGGTCAGTGAGCACTGAGCTGGGGCCTAGCGGGGAGAACATGACTGTGTGTGTTCATGGGGTTCGAAGGGCCATCATGTTTCACAGATTCCCAACAACAAAATCTGACAAGTGAAAAATGTTTGATTTTAAAATGTCACACAGATCGCCTTTTTTAAACACTTTCTGTATTTATTTAACCTAGTAAATAGGTTTATTAGCAAGGTTCCATTCTTTGTAGTTTAGGTAATGGATTTACCATATGTTTATGCTTTAAGGACTTGTGTAAGACTGCTAACACCTATTTCTCCACCTCCTGTCTCAGGGGTTAAGACCTTGGTATGTTGCCAGTTTACTGCTGTGGTCCCTTCCCCTTGTATAATTGCAGTCCTTCCCAGAGCGAAGGAAATTCCCCAAGCTTTTCCTCTAACTAACTACAATATTTCACTACAAAAAGGCACTTCTTTAAAAAGAATAAAAGTAATAAAACTTTCACATTATTAACTTTTTCCCTTTTAAAAGAGGCTGAAAAATGCCATTGTACCACATTAAAGACCTTTTCACAAGACTCACCATTGGCTAATGAGCCTTGCTGTACAATCTACCACATGCAACTGCCTTCAAGTGCTGCTTTTAACTTAACCTTGATGTAGTGCCAGGAATGTGCAAAGGATATACTTTGATGGTGGGGGCAGTCTACTCCCCACCCCCTTTCCCACCCTTTTCCATATTGATACTCTTTAAAATATCTGTAACATTTAAATTTTACTGTTGTTTACCAAAGCGACTACTTTAAATCCTGTAAAGGGGGAATGAGTAATTATCTGTCTTATGGAAATAAGCAAGTAGATCAGTTGTTTATAGTAGAAATGATAAGAAATTCTTGATACTTTGTGCTTGCACAGTGACTTTCTTCTTGCAGATCCAGGGCAGTTCATCAGCATCCTCACAATTTGACTGTGAAGAAAGTATCATAATCTCTGCTTAATCATTAATAAAAACAGATTCAGTGACTTTCCTGAAGATGACACAGAATATCAGTAATCAGTAACGGGATCTGAAGAATTTTCACTTGCAGTTGCCTCTTTGATTATGAGGCATTTCCTCTCAGTGATGGAGTGAATTATTTTGGTAGCAGTATTACTGGAAACTGTTTAAACTTCGTGTTATAGTCAGATGTGCTCTCCACAGAAACATGTATTTGATTTGCATAATAATGTTTATAACACAGGTCGTGTTTTGAAGTGACATTACTTTTTCCCTGAGTAAAATGACTATGGTGTTGAAAACGAATCCTAAACTTTCCATGAAGACTATTTATAGCAATGCTAAATTTTTGAGCTTTAGATGTAAATTTTGCCTCTTATTTCCTTGATTGCATGCTCAAAAAATATAACAGCTGTTATCTAAATGTTTTCCATTTCCATAATTAGAGAATTTTGTGAATTGAAAGAGTGGTAGATGTTTTTGAAACCAGACATGAAAGGTCATTCACAAAGAATATATTCAAGGGTGAAATGTATGATGTAGAGCATGGGAAAATTAGTAGTGAGGGGCCAAAACCAGGTTTTACTATATGCAAATATGAGCATTTTATTGGTATCTTTTCAAGGCCAGGTTGAACGGGACTTTGAGCAACCAGGTCTAGTGGAAGGTGTCCCTGCTCATGGGGAGGGTGTGGAATTAGATGATCTTTAATGTCCATTCCAACCCAAACTGTGATTCTATGATTACCTAAGAGTAGCCTATGAATTTTCAATTTACCAGGACAGCTTAACTGATAGAATTACTAAAACTAAGCATGAATTGCCTCGTTTAAGTAGAGACTGAATTAAATCTTTCAAAAGTAAAGGTGATTTAAAATGAGGCTTCCTTCCATTCCATCATTTTCACAGTCAGGAAGGAAAGTATTTTCCACATGCCAGCTTCTGACACAGTGGGAGGAAAACTGGTGCTCAATTTCACAAATTACCAGGTGGCATGACTGCAATAATATAGTTGTATTAAAGCGAGTGAAAACCAAAAGATTACAAAAGGGCATTTGTATCTCTTCCCCCCCCCCCCGCCCCCTTCCTATTTCTGCATATTGACCACTCACTGTCATTGTCTTGAGTTTTGTCAACTAGTTTGTCTCTCTCCCTTTCCAGAATAGTCTTCTAAAAGAGAAAATTTAATTTTCATAATGTAATTCTATTTTTTTTCTCCAAAATATTGTTAGTAGTTATGGGAAATTTTGACCATTTCACAAAATGGAGGACTGACTAGAACTGGTAGAGATGGATTAAGATTTTTTAAAAATATATATTCCAGTGCTTTTTATTTTTTAATTTGATCATAAATATTTCAAGTTTTGATCAATCAAATGTTTTGCTTTGTTTTAAAAACTAAAAATGATAAAAAGACACACTTTTTTGAAATGGTTATTTTTTTAAAAAAATACTATGGCTCATTTCATATATTGAAAGAAAAAAGAACCATCAACTTGAAAATATAAAAAAGGCCTGCTATAGGATATCATGAGACTTTAAGTGGAGATTCTCTGATCAATGGATAATGGTAGATGTAAGGTGAAATTTAAGATGATGATAGAGGCATGAGAGAATCACATACAGGTTGAAGGAATAGATGGAGAGATAAAGGTAAAACCTAAAAAGATTGAGATTGGCGTAGGACAGGACTTAAAAAGTGTGAAATGAACAGATTCCCTGACCAATTTGTCTTCACCTTCCATCAAACTTTTTATAATTATTATAAACACCTGGACAGTTTGGATAATTACATAAAAAAGTTACATTGAAACAAAATAGAAACCCTTAGAGGACAAAAATATATAAATATATAAACACAGCACTGTGATTTCCTGGAAAATTACCTGTATGTTCTTGGAATGTGATTTTTGATGGGGATTTGGATAAGAACCTACATGAGCTCTCTCTGTGTTACATGTGGTCAGCTTACACAGACAGAATTGTTTTATTTTCTCTGTTAGTGCCCCTGAGTGGTATTAAATCCCTGTATCATTCTTCCTTGCACCATGTTTGTTAGTTAACTCTTTAAATGCTGGCATGTGTTAGGGATTCATGATTTGCTTTTTTAATATCTTTATGGAGAAAGGGTCCAACATTTTCATGTAACTCTGTTATCTTTTTGAGATACAGCTTCATGTCATTCAATCCATGATATATTTGAAATAAAGATTTTTTTTACCAGTAGAGGAATTCTGGGATTTCCCAGAATCCTGTGACATTTCTGGACTTCAGTTAAAATATAGAATTGTTGACCTTCTTTGCAAGACCCAACTTGCTTTGCAAGGAAAAAAAATAATAAAAATACCCGCTGTTCTTCCCTCTTCCTAAGGGAACAGAAACCTCCACTGAAGTGCAACCAGACAGTTTATTTGAGCTGCAGACATATAGCGGTAAGTGGTTGGATTTGCATGAGCAGTATCCTAAATGGTGGTCAACCAACTACCATTTCTGTGAGGGAAAACCCCTGTCTTTAGTTACTACCTAATAGTAACTATGTAGCTATTATCCAACAGCCAGCCAGGTGGATAAATGTATGGGTTAACAAGAACTAGATCCTCTGATACTGGTGGTGTTTGTAGGAGTGGTTGTAACTGCTGCTAGAGCTCTTAGTTTCCTATTAGAGACTTGAAGGTTCATTGTTCTGAACTTGTTGAAGTTGTTTCAGTGAAGAACTATGATATAGTGAATAATGTGCCTGGAAAGTGCGTATTTGCTAAATGAATGGAAACTCTGGAGACTAATAAACAATTACCAGCCACCTTCTTTTATTTTCAGCAGATACTGTTAGGCTGAAAAAATGGAGGACAGTAAGATGGAACTTAGATATTAAAGATTTTTCAGAACCTCAGTTTTCAAAACCAGGTAGGTTTTTTCACTAAAACTCTTTCATTTTATCTGTAAATTTCTAACTTGCAAACTCCTTCTTCCATCATTCTGTTAATGCAGACATTAAAAAATGGCACCACTTTATGTTCTGCCTCGGAGTTTGACGGGGTGCTACCACTGTAGAGCATCTCTTTGTAACTGTAATGCTGAACTGCACTGTACTATAGAATACACCCATGGTGTGTTAAATGGTCACTGTGACCAAGTTGTAAACAGAAAAACTGGGCATTAGCTGAAGCCCCTGGTGTGTAGTATAAGCCTCATGATGTAGAATGGAGAATATAGAAGGAGATTGAAAAGAACTGAAGTGAGAAAGGACACTTAGAGGTCAAGTTCAAGCTCTCTACTCAGACCAGGGTCAACTAGAGCAGTTTGCTGAGGGCCATATCCAATTGGCTTCTGGATATCTCCAAGAAAATGAGATTTCATAACACATAGTGTTTAGTCACCTGCATAGTAAAAATGTTTTTACTCATGTTTAGATATAAGTAATGCATGTCCATTGTTGCTTGTCCTTTCACTAAGCACCACTGAGATGAGTCTGTCTCCTTGTTTCTCTCATCAGGTATTCACACACCTCCAGAGCCCTCTCTTCAGTCTGAACAGTCCCAGCTCCCTCAGACATCACTCATAGTAGATATATTATAGTCCCTTAAGCATCTTAGTGGTCCTTCACTGGACTCTCTCCATTATGCTCATGTCTCTCTTGTACTGGGGAGCCCAGAACAGGATACAGCAGTCCAGGTGTGTCTCATAAGTGTGGAGCAGAGGTGAAGGGCCACCTCTCTGAACCTGCTAGCAACAGTTGTCCTCATGCAGACCAAGATTCTCTTGGTCTTTGCTGCAAGGGCACATTGCTGGATCATGTCCAGCTTATTGCCTATCAGGATCCCCAGGTATTTCTTTGCAAATCTTCTTTCCATCCCCTCAGCCCTCACTTTAGTGAATATGATTATTCTTCTCCATGTGGAGGACATGCACTTACCTTTGTTGAACTTCATTGCATTCCTGTTTGCCCATTTCTCCTGCCTGTTGAGATACACAGAGCGTATCAGCCATTTATCCCTATTCTGTATCATCTGAATACTCTGTCCCACCCTAATGAAGGTATTAAACAATACTGACCCCCATACTGTCCCCTGGTGCGCACCACGGGTGACTGACCCCCAGTCGGACATTGTACCACATATCCCAGCTTCAAACAGTATTGGAAATACTGTAAAAAACAAATTTGAAAGAAAGAATCCTTGTAAAAAGGGCATAGAAAAAAAAGGAGAAAGATGAGTTAAAAATGCCAGCCATCTTATCTGCAATGACAGTCTGATGCTGAAATATTTTGACAGCATCCTGAAAGTGTGTTCATGATCTATAGGCAATAACAGAAATCTGTGGAGTTAATGGGCGTGCTTACCGCATTAGGTGGGAATAAATCATAGAACAATTAAATATGGATTGGAGTGCAAGGGAAGTTGTGACTGGGGAAAAAAACAAGAAAGGATGGAAGAGCTGTCATTGCACACTCCACTGGCCTGGACACGCATTGGTGAAGGTGTGCATGACTGAATGTGACAGGAGGATGTGATCAGGGCCCTGGGTCACAGGAGAACAGGGCCTTCCTTATACCTGGAACTACACAGAATCCAAGAATGACCTTTTTTTTTTTTTTTTACCTTGGGGAAAAACAAGTAGAGGGAATAAGACTGTCAAAAAAGCAAATGTGGGAGTTTGAACATCTGAATGGTATAATGTTGATTGCTCTTGTTGCATGAAGGGACTCAGGAAGTATCTATTTTTCTACAAATAAGTTTGCAATAAGTATTATGGTCCTACCTTAGGAAAAAATGGCAACTGTATGCTTACTGCAGTGGTTATTTACTGTCACTGTGTTGTACAGAGAGAATGGAGTTCTTGCTACATGAACTGTAAACACACACATACATACTCACTTTTTATCAAGAAGTTTCTTGATTTCTCCATTCATTGCAGCCCAGGATTGGTTCATCTGAAAAGAAATATAGGGAAATCAGTGCAGCAATGGATGTCTGGTGTCTTCCAAAAGTAATTTGCACTCCTTTCTTTATATTACCTTATAAAGAATTTGTGCTGGTTTAAAGGTAAACTGGCAGGAGAAATGAACACAACTCAAGAGAGATTACAAGTCAGAGTTACAATTTGCTAACAAGATTACAAAAAATGCAATTATATAGAGAAAAAACTGGTTTTAACATACAAACCCAGATATATAACCCAGCACCTGGGACAAGAACAGAACGGTGTTCATTAGCCTCTGTGCTGAGCACCATGCGGTCCCTCTGAGCACAAAGTAAAGGGAAAGGAAAACCCATTGGTGAGGATAATGGTCACAGTCCTGTTGAGGTTCTGCTCCTCCTCTGGATCTGAGAGGTGCTACCAGAAGTCCCAAACTCCCAAGATCATATATGCTCAGGTTCAGGTGGGTATGCCCAGTACCTCCCCACAGGGTAGGGAGTTTCACAATGGGTGATTTAACTCTGTGAGTCATGCAATATTTTTGGACTCTTTGATGGTCCAGATCTTGCAGCTGCCTATTAGGCCAGTCCCTTATGGCCCATTAGCGGAGATGACCCCTCAGACTGGATGTGAAGATGCTGATGCCTCCCTGGCGGGAAGTTATCACAGCTGAGTCATTGGTGTGAAAAGAAACACTCTCCTGCCTCCCAGGGCTCTTTAACACCCAACTTGTAGCTTGAAGGGTCAGGTGTGCCCTGGGCAGCTGCTGCAAATGACCCATTATTAACATCCCTCAGAAATGACCAGAGAGTGTAGATTACACAGTTTTAGTTATACCCACACAGTGATAAACTGGTCCCAGCCCCTGTAACTCAGACAAAATTCTGGTATGGTTGGAGGTAATGCTGTGCAAAATAGAGCTCAGGAAAAGGAATTTTGCTCAGTGTCTTTGGTAATTTGGCTAATTTAGCACTGTCAAGGGCCAGCCTTGGCTAGAACAGATGGATGGCATCATCTTTCCAGTCATTCAGACATACTGTACATGATATCACTAGATTTTGCCTCCTCTTCTTGACATTCTTTATGTTTTGTCCCAAGTAAGGAACATTTACTGCTGGCAAAAAGTCACCAGGGCTCAGAGGAAAATGAGCTTCAGTCTATGTGCTCCAAGCTGGAACAGAGCACAAAGGTAGGCAGGACCTGTCTTTCATAGTGTGTTTTACAACTAAGGAAAAACTACTGAGAGTTCCTGAACAGCCACCAACATGTAAAACCTGTGGGATGAGAATCTACATTAAAAACTGTATCATTGCAGTGTCTGCGATGTTAGGATTACTTCAGTAACTCATCTTATGCTGTATCCTGTTTTAATATGAAAAAAATAATCCATTTAATCCAGTGTTTGCCTTTTGTTTTAGTTCTTTCCTTCTGTCATCATTCTGTAGATTAGCTCTCACACAGTTGTCTTGTGTGCACAAGCTCCCCAGATTTTCTATTATATACAAGAATAACTTGTTTACAGAGTTTTCCAATTCACTTTTACTCTGTGTCAGCAGACTGAGTTATGATCACTTGGCTTATGCCAGCAGAATGGGAATTTAATTATCAGAAGCAAGGCAAAAGTGCAGTGATTTTCTTTACTTTTGAGGCCACCAAGGAGAATTAGAAAGATTATACATGTCTTTTCAGTTAGTCAGACTGCTCAAATGTGAGTTGTCAGGTAATGACCGTAATAGCTTGCACAGCATATTTGTATCTATGTTCTAAAGCTATGTAAAGCAGTTTGAGCTGTTACACAATTCCAAATGCTCTCCTTAAACCATGGTTTCTCCCATCATAATCTAAACTCTTCAGGTTCTTGCAGTAACAGGGCAAAAAAGACTGACTGGGGAGGGATACATGCTGCAGGGATTACTCTCTTACATGCTGAAGGTAAATTAGGCAGAGAAATTATACCCTTTTGGATTTTGTCATTACCTAAGTCTCAGACTTTGCAACTGTTGTCAGCCAAGTTCCCTTGGGATTTGTATGTTGCTTCACAATTCATTGGAAAGTGATGATCAGTCTAAGGCAAATCCCTTGCCTTTTCCCATAGCTCTCCTTTGCATAGTGCTTTGTGGAATACAGGTGTAATTTCTGTCTTGATACTTTAGCTCAGACAGCAGCAGAACTTTTGAGATTCATGATGATAAAACCCTTTCTGAGATGTTGAACACTGTGACTCCAGGTACCTCACTGAAGAGCACAGTGCAAAGAATGATTGAGAAATTTTGAAACTGTTCAAAAATGGCTTTTTGTGGAAAACTGGTTTACAAGATCTACTCCTGACTTACATAATGGGACTTGTAGCTGATTCTTATTTCCTCTTTTTAATCTACAAGATTCAACTCCATTTTGATATGAAAGTGCAGTCCCATAAAACAGATGGTGGGAGACAGAATTAGTACATGGGAATTTTGAAAGAGATTGTACTTCAGGAGGTCATACCTCTCTCTCAGCTCACTGAGGGATTTGAAATCATCTTGTAGGTATAATATTAATAGTAAGCATTGTTCATATAGATTTTGATGTTCTACTGCATGGTTTCTGGCTATTGTGTAGCTTAAAGCATTATGGGTGAACAGTAGTTTGAAATACTTTAAATAACAGCTATTTCACACCATTTTCAACTGACAGGCAAAGAAAAATGTCTTGCAAAAGTATCCTGGCAACAGGGCTTATAGCATCAGTGTAATTCTTGTACATGCATTAGGATGCTGTGGAATATCTCTGTGTTAAGAAAGGAGAGCTTCAAATATATTTTTTACCCTGAAGTGGCAGTTTTCCCGAACTATAGCAGTAACTAACCACCTAAACCATGGTATTTGTGTGGAAAAGACAATAAAAGTCAAATAAAGCCAGGTCTCATAAGCACTTTGTGAGACTTTACCATTATTTGTGTTAAAAAGCTCTCCCTATTTTAGAATCACAATCCTCAACGACAGGGCTGTTAATCTAAGTCCTCAGCATTCAGAGGTCCCTGTGATGCCACAGGTCTTTAAAATGCTTATTTAGGAGTGATTTAGAAGTACTTATAGGAAACATTAAGCAGTGAAACCTGCAACACTGTGAGGAAGGTGGTATTTTTCACAAAGTCCTTCCATTGGGAAAGAATAGTAGTTTGAGCCCAACCAACAGGGCTTATTTAGTCACAGGCAAAGTAACAGTAGCCTACGGTGACAAACTGCCTGAGATGGCAGATGAGGACATGCAGTGCATTGCTTGAGTAGCCAGTCTCTGCCTCCTACCTGCACAGCCTTCTGCTCTCTCACTGCTGTCGCTGAGCAAGGGATAATGTTTTTGCAGCAACAAGAAAGAAGGGGTAGTAGTAGGAAGCTTGAATTGCCTGAGTTCTTCACAGGTTTCTGGTCTGGCACTGCTCCTTCCCCTCCAAAGTGCCTTGTCCTCATTTCTGTAACAAAATGTCAGTGTGGTGTTCACTGTCAGGAAGCTTTAAAACAGAGGAAAAGAAGTGTCCCAAGTGACCCCAAATGTGGAATCAGTTCCAATTAGCAGAGTGCCAGGGAATGCCATGGGGTCTGCTAAGGATTTTTAAGTAAAAGAGTTTCAACTGCAATGGCAACAGGTAGAGATAGGAAGCATAAAAAGACATAGGATATATCCAAGCATCTCTTAAATGCTTCTCTAGGCTGCCAAACTTCAATGGGCCCCAACTTGTGACATAATTCCGAACAGTAGGAGGGCAGGGGGGAATAAAAAAAAAGTATCTGATATGTGACTGCTGTAACTATGCAAAATACTTCAAATAAAATAGTTAGAAATATTGAAGAATATATTGTGTATGTGTGTGTATATTGTTTCAGCAGTAAAATCTACAGCTATCCCTTACTTCAGCCACAAGAATCACATTTTCACATACCCTGCATAAACCGAATAATAATATTGTATCATACACACCATCTAATTCACTGGAGTATGCCTCGATGTCGATGCATGATGAAAGCTTAGGTTTAGGTTGGATATCAGAAAAGGTTCTGTACCCAGAGGGTGGATGAGCACTAGAACAGGTTCCTCAGGGAAGTGGTCACAGCACCAAACCTGGTAGAGACCAAGAAGTGATTGGACAATGCTCTTGGGCACACAATGTGACTCTTGAGGTGTCTCAGCATATTCTATGACTCTAAGCTGAATTCATACTGCAGGTGATTTGGAAGTGCTTGGACTCAGTATTAAAAAAATGCAGAACCAGAGAAACTACAGCAAGAAAACATAAACTATGTGGTATACTTATTTAAAACCTGAGATTTCTGAGGCTGGGTGAGTGGACTTGAATAGTTTTCCAGGAAGTGCTTCATTGGTTTAACTTGTCAATCAAAACTTGCTTTCTACCTACACAGAAACATGCACTGATAGCAACTTTTTTATTCTTTTGTACCCATAGGTACATCAAATGTTATGATAAGGAAGAATATGGACTGTGCAAAAGCTCAGAAACTTTAGTTAAGCTTTAGTTTTTGATTGATGTTCTGCGTTACTTAAGCATACCTCTGAATATCTTTTCTTTCTCAGTAAAACAGGGAAAGTTAATCATCATATGAAGCATTTGAACATGAAACTATTTAGGATTATGTAGGTATGTAGAGAGTATAAGAAGTGAATATATTCTTTGCATCTTCAAAGTAAGAATTTACTGAACAAAATATAATTTATATAGAGCTAATTGACAGCTGTTGGTGCAAACAACAAGATGAAAATTCTGAGCCCTCGTCATTAATTAGCCTTGACATTTTATTTGTAATAAACTTGTAAAGTTTCAGATTGGGTAATTATGTTTTAGCTCTTAAAATCTCTCTAAGTACAGTTTGTTAGAAAGCTCTTTTTCCTACTCTGCCCTATAGTAATATGTAAATTTGAGTAGCAGCAGCACAGTGTACTGCAGTTGCTGACAGTACTCATGTGCAAGATGAACTTCTCCCAGCTGAACAGGATTCTCAGATGAAACAGAGCTTTGATGATTTCAGGCTTTTGGAGTTTTGAGTCCCACTGCATTTTGTCAAGATTCTTGTGTGTGAGGAGTGCTTGAAGAAAAAAACAGATAGAAATGAGTGGACTATGCTGGCTTTTTTGCATTGATTCACCAGGCATTTCTACACTGCAGCTGTGAATGAGAAGTGGAAGTAATTTTATAGGCTTGAGGATCTAATGTCAATGATCTTGAGGATCTAATGTCTCCTGAGGTAGAGCAGTAGCATTAATTTTGTATAACATAACATCTTGTTTTAGCCACTTTTTCTTGTTTTAATTTACAAAAAAGCTGAAATTACCTTTTACATTAAAATTGAGATCATTAAACCCAGTTCTATCTAGTTCAGTCTAATGTTAAGAGCAGAAACTAAAGGTACTGGGGGCAAAAAAAAATGATATGTAGAGAGATTTATGTGTACAAGTACACATTTATATTTTCAAAAATGTTTGTTTTTATCTTTTCTTTATCATTAAAGAACCAATCTAGGTAACAGTGTTAATAACATAAGGAAAACAGTGTTTAACAAGCTGAGCAATTATATTGCCACCCTTCATCTGCCTACGGTGTCACTGTGATTACACAGTGAAAAGGGACAAAAGAAGCTGTCAACAAAGAGAAATACTCCACTGAACACCTCAAACACTTTTTATGGATGACAAAGGCAGAGAGAGGAAGACAGAGAAGGAAGAAGGCTAAAGACAGTTTTGCTGAAACCCTGCTGAAAATGTGTGTGTGAATGATCAGAGGGTAAGGTTGAAAATGAGAACTGTAAAGAGCAGGTCTATTTGCTGTAAAATCTTTTGTATTCTAAAGAGGACCACAGGAAATTTCTGTAGGCCCAAGGCTGAAAAATATTGGAAAGCAATTGTAGCTGTTTTAAGTGGACAGAGCTCTTTCAGGCCCACACAAATTACATCCTTGAGTCTGAAGAGGAAGCAATGAGGGAAGAAATAGGAAAAACTTTGGCAAGAGTTTTGAAATCTTGCCAAGGATGGCAGTGACCCCAGAGAAAGGGACAGATGGCTAACTCAGCTCCTGATGCTAAGAGATTAGTAGGAAAAATATGCCCACAAAATTGACTTCTGCTATGAGAAAAATTTTAGGATAATCAGCATGGTTTCTCAATCATTTTAATCTCTGTTATGTACATATTGTGTTCTTATGCTTCCTAGAAAACAGGATGGACTAAGTGGTCACTTGGCATCTTCTAAAATCTAGCATTTTTAATTTCTCTGATTGAAAATAACTTGTTAGTGTTAGCTTTACTATGAGAAGAAAATTAATTTGAAAATAATTTCCTTCATCCTGCTATAGATATAGACCTTGAAAACAACTCCATTTGGGGCAATAGTTTGAAAAACAAAGATGCTATGAGATATGTGAGTTATCATGTTGTAGACAGCAAAACCAAAATAATGATATATTTGAAGTCATTTGTATGGACTCTGAAGTATGGTGGGAGGCAGGAGGATGAGCAGTCTAACATTTTGTACACATTCTTTTATAAGCTGTTGCTTCTGTTATGTTTTTGTTTCAAAACACACCTGCCAAGGTACAGAAACTTACTCTCTCAGACCCAGCAGAAAATNATCACTTTATCTCCTGCTCCTTCTCTGGTGAAAGAAGAGACAGACTTTAAAAAGAAATACTAGGAGGTAAGGATGTATAAAAAGCAGCTTTTANACTGAATAATATTCAGAAGAAGGTAGAAGAACTTTGTAAAAGCCTCCTCTTGTCAAAGGAGTTGCTCTCAAGTATCAATTAAGATTCCTTTCACTTAATGGAATGAAATATTCCATTCATTATGCTTGACAAATCTTCCTGAAAAAACTGCTGCTGAAGATTGTGTTTGATCACTTTATCTCCTGCTCCTTCTCTGGTGAAAGAAGAGACAGACTTTAAAAAGAAATACTAGGAGGTAAGGATGTATAAAAAGCAGCTTTTATTGACTGGACAAGCATGAATGCTACAACTCATACATAATTACCTTTCCCAAAATACCTTTGTATGTACAGTCTTTAATTCAGTTATGGACAATTAATTTTCAGTAATTCTTTTTAAAGATGTAATAGTAATTATCACATAAATATGAGGAAGCAGGAAAACTTTATCCTTCAGCTTTAATATATAGGGAGGTTATTTACTGCTAACAAGTAGACAACAATGAAAGTTCTTTGCAGGAGAGAAAATGGTAGCTCAAAACTGGGATTTTTTTTCTTTTTCTCTGATATCCATCATAGCAATGTTTTTTCATCAATACTAAATATGTTCATTTCCAGCCTTATCTTCACCAAGAAATTTACAGAATATTGTTGCTACTCAGTAAGGAGTTAGAAGAACTGTTTCTTTCCAGGAGGAAACTGCCTACTGAGATAGAAATTACGAATTCAAAAATCATCAGACTGAGAAGAACAAAATCTGTCTCTTGCCCTTCCTCTGGTCGAAGGTTATAATCACCTTTTTGTTAAGAAAAACTGTAGGTAGCAACACCTCTTCTGGCGATGTTTAAAGGGTGAGCTATGGCTCACTTGACATGGTACCTGCTATTTTTCTATAGAGAATCCTTGTCTTTGGACTCAGATACATCGAAATTTCTCTTGGAGTTTGTGTAAGGATCTCAAAGCAGGCCAGAATTTCAGAAATGGATTTCTTACTCAATGTGTGAGGGTTCTCACTGCCTTTTTAAGGTATGGGACTCTTCTCAGTTATATAAAGAAGGGAGGTAATCCAGACCTGTGGCCTTAGTTCAGCAAATGAGCCCATGTAATGCCTAGTTTGTATCATTCTGAGTTACTTTTCTTCAAATTCTTCTTTAGCTGTNGAAAACTTTATCCTTCAGCTTTAATATATAGGGAGGTTATTTACTGCTAATAAGTAGACAACAATGAAAGTTCTTTGCAGGAGAGAAAATGGTAGCTCAAAACTGGGATTTTTTTTCTTTTTCTCTGATATCCATCATAGCAATGTTTTTTCATCAATACTAAATATGTTCATTTCCAGCCTTATCTTCACCAAGAAATTTACAGAATATTGTTGCTACTCAGTAAGGAGTTAGAAGAACTGTTTCTTTCCAGGAGGAAACTGCCTACTGAGATAGAAATTACGAATTCAAAAATCATCAGACTGAGAAGAACAAAATCTGTCTCTTGCCCTTCCTCTGGTCGAAGGTTATAATCACCTTTTTGTTAAGAAAAACTGTAGGTAGCAACACCTCTTCTG